>JBBPFP010293114.1:0-17309 GCA_037974795.1 Kaempferia galanga | reverse complement strand
GGATTCATGCAAGTCATCCATAATCATATCTTCATTTTGTCGCAGATGATGAAGAAGAGGCACAAAGTTGAAAGAGATATAAACATCGGCGACGAAGTCGGAGTTTCAAAGAATATGGAAGCGGCAAAATCCAATGCAGCACTCAAGGCTATGAACAAGAAGTTTGGGATGATTCATGGTTTGTCTTCCCTTGCTAACCTCCTGGCATTCGGTAGCCTGGCCATCCATTCATGGTACTTGGCCGGCAAGCTGCGTTTCTAAACTCCAAAAAGTAAAATAGATTTGTGGACTCAATCGAGCTGTACCTGTATCAACGGGCTGAAGCTAATAATAAAAAAGTGATTTTTTTTTAACGATAGTAAATAACGATAAAGTTCTGTTTATAAATAAAAATATATATTAAATATGTAAATAAAATAAAAATAATATATTATATCAATAAAAATTTAATAAATACTTAAAATAATCAAATAAATACATAATTTAATTGCTAGACTATTTCTTTCTCAATCGTTAATATTGCTAGTACATTTAGTATATATTGTGACACTAAATACTAAGATTAATATAGTGGTTGCAAGTAGCAACAACAGCTATTGAGCGATTAGGTCAGAGTTTGCACAAGCTGTTGTCATAGCGTGCAATAGCTACCATGCTACATAATTAGGTCACACGGGAGGACTCCGGCAGTAAGAATTGGAGCGATTAAGTTGCGCGAACGATTATCTTTGCAAGATTAAGATGTCATTGATGTTGCGTGTTGCAAAGTAAATTAGGATTATCTTTTGTTTGATGATCCATGTCTTTGTGGAAAGAACATTGAAAAAGAAGTTAGGTAAAAAAAAGAGCAGCGTCGGAGAAAAAATCACGTGCAAAAAAAAAAAAGTCGTGCATCGGTGCGTTTGTATCTCGGAGCTTGGTTTGGTTTGAGCTCAACTTGACGTGTTCTAGTTATTATTATGATAATAATTTATTATCTACGGTTTTATTCAAACAGGGTGTTTGGTCTAGTGGTATGATTCTCGCTTCGGGTGCGAGAGGTCGCGAGTTCGATTCTCGCAACACCCCAAATTTTTTACTTAGACTTGTAATTATAATATTGATCCCAATTAATACTTTTTTGTCATATAAAACCTGTTATTATCCTCATAAATCAACGTAAATTTATGTCAATGTAGATGTTATAGGATCATAACGGCTCCGAAGTCCGGATTGCAATTAACGGGCTGGACCTAACATACTCACTTGCACGACAGACTGTATGCAGCTCCAAACTCCACCATCCCCAGAATCCGACCCGCAAAAGGCTCGCCTCGCCCGCCCCAATTTCACCAGCACGATCGACTTGAAGCGAAGCGAAAGGCGAAACGGACGGCGGCCGAGCTCGTGTGGCGATGGCGGGGCAGTGGAGGAGCTCTAGCGAATGGCGTCGTATCCCTTCCATCCCCTTCGCGTATCCCCCCGATCCATGAGCTTTATTCTTCCTTCTCCCCCTCGAACACGACTCCCGGCGTCGGCTATTTGCCCCGCTTGGAGGAAACAGCGCGTTTCCCGTTAGGGTTTCCCCTCATCGGCCGGCGATTCTCATCGGATTCCCTCCCTCTAAGCTCAAGTAGATTCCGGACTCATGATCTACTGTTGAGCTTGATTGATTCGACGTTTAGCTGGGTCGTAGCTCATTGATCGAGAAGGTATGATCTTTAGGCTTCTTTCCCAACTTATTCATTTATTATTATTACGTTAAGTAATGCCTTTCTGGAGTTCTATTAGTTCTATGATCTAGTTAGCAATCATTTACAGCCCGGCCCTCTGTCCATTTCTATTACAGAAGCTCGAACCAAATGCATGTTTCTTTTTGTGTGTGTTGTATGTTAAGTATCGATTTTCATTACTTTGGTCCTTTGTTGCTGAATCAAATCGGTGGAAGGACAAAGGCGTCAACTTGTTGGCTTGGCTCTCCTTGCGACTGAAGTAACGACAATGTAATTTATGGTTTGACAGCTGAATGTCAAAACTTCTGTTTGGCGCTTCAGTAGCTTCCGGTTAGCTTATCTTAGTGGTTCTTAGGCATCTGTTTTGCTAAATTTTCTTCTATCCTGTTTGTAGCTGTTCAAACAAATTTCTTCTTACATTTTCTCCACATAGCTATAATTTTCCTTTCAACTTTTTACTGCATTTGTTTGACTAATAGTGGGATAAGTTTCTATCGTGTTTGATCTCTGTTGTTGCTGATCACCAATGTGGTACCATGAGCCAAGTACTTAAACAGTTAGACCTTACACTTCTTGAGGATTGTCCTTTTGGCAAGAGGCTACTAGAACACACTACTTTTTAGGAATGGTTGTTAAGTTTTAGATACTGTGGCGAAACATATTCATGCTTCTTCTGTTTTCAGTGATTCAATCCTGCCAAAAGTAATCCTTCCATTTTCTTTGCACATTGATGTGCTTGCACTGGTACTACCTTTTGTAGACATTTTTTTTTGTTAGTATCTTAATTTCTAGTATATTTCTTCATAAAATCATGAATATTCATGAACAAACATAGAAACCTGCAGTTGTATCATCCACTTCGAGAATCCCTATGGAAGGGCACAGAGCATGATTAACTTGCGTTTAATGGAGGAAAAGTTAACAATATAGTTAGGAAAAACACTAGCTTTTGCCAATTGTTATTCTAAGTCAGAGTGTCGGAAGGGCACAGAGCACAATTAACTTGTCTTTGATGGATAATGATGTACTTAGGAAAATACTAGCTTTTCCTGTTGCTATGCTATGTCCTTAGTGTACTGTTTCAATGGGTACTTCCAATGTACTCATAAGAGAGAATTTGAAATGTGAGAAAAGAAAGTTTTTAAAGAACCTCATTATAAGTTTATTGATTTAGTACACTGTTGTTGTCTAAAATTAAAATATCCTAAATGATTAGCTTTACTGATGAGACGATGATGATATAGGTTTTTGGCATAATGATAATTGGTAAACCATCTGCTGTATTGATGAATTCCATATTGCTAAACGTGCAAATTGATAAGATGGTTTTAAGAAATAAACATCCAAACACCAGTTGCATGCATTAGAGAATTCCTCTTTGTTCTTACAACCAGTATCCATATTTTATTCTAAACCTTAAAATGTTCCAGGAATATTCCTGTCAAGAGATGTCTTCTAGCTCTCCTTTTGAAGAACATACAGGCACCAATGAAGGGGAAATGAGGTTCCCGGACCTTGGGGATAGCCACTTTGTTTTTGAGGATAAAAATTTGGTTTATCATGAAGATGATCAACTGCAAGAAGAACTTGAGAGGCAATTGACTGATGAGAGTCAATCTAATGTTAGTGCAACTGTGCTGTGGAAACATGTTGTCAAAGGGAAAAAGTGTGGAAATGCTCATGGTGGTTCTCATGTCTTTAAGTGCAAATATTGCCACAAGATATATCATGGGACATACACCCGTGTTTATGCTCACTTGATGGGTCACAAAAAAGGAGAGAGCAAGGGGATCGGATATTGTTCTACTGTCAAAGCTGACAAAAATCTGCAAATGCAGATAAAAAGGGAAGTTGAGAATGTAGAAAGTTCACCTAATGTTGTTCCTTTGAAGAAGTCAAAGCTCAATCCAAGTTCAGAAGCAACTTTGCAAGGAACTTCTTTAGCCTTGTCCTATGTAAGTTCTTTTGAGCAGGAGTATTCAACTCAGGATAGAGATGATGTTGACTCTAAAGTAGTACGATGTTTATGTGCAAATGGAATCCCTTTCAGTGTTCTGCAATCGCCATATTGGGAAGATATGGTATTGGCAATTAGTAAAGAATTGGGTTACAAAAGTCCATCTTATGAGAAAGCAAATACGATCTTACTAGAAAATGAAAGACATAAGGTTGAAAGAGAAATGGAGAGCTTTAAACAGAAGTGGCCACAATATGGAATTTCAATCATTTCAAATGGCTGGAGCGACATAAAAAACCTACCTTTGATAAATGTATTGGCTTCAAACCAATTTGGATCCATGTTCTTAAATGCCTTTGACTTTGTAACAGTTGAGAAATCACAGAAAAGCATTTCTGATTTTATGTTGGAAGCAATTGAGAAGGTGGGGGCATATAATGTTGTTCAATTGATAACGGACAATTCCATTGACTGCAGAGCTGCCAGTGATGAAGTGGCACAAGTATATCCTCACCTATTTTGGAATCCTTGCATGGTTCACACTTTGTATCTGATACTAAAGGATATTATGAATGCTCTTCCTTGGCTTAAGCAGACATATCGAACTGCTAAAGGTATAGTCAGATACTTCTTACACCATCCTCATTCTGGTGATATCTTCCAAATATTTTCAAGATTGAAGTTACTGAAAGCTACAGCACAAGGATTTGCTTCGCACTATATCACTTTTTATGTTCTACTTGACATCAGAGAATCTCTTACAGCAGCTGTGTTGTCCGAACATTGGGAATTGTGGGCTACTTCTCCAAATATGAAGGAGAAAGTAAAGCTTCTTGGCGATAATGTGAAGGAAGCGGTCATGTCCGATAACTTTTGGGTACCAGCACGGTTGGCCTTATCCATTATCAAGCCAGTTTACAAGATGGTCAAGTTTTCTGATCAAGATGGTGCCCTTATTGGTGATGTATGTGATAGAATGGATAATATGCTGGGGGAAATTAAAGAAAATCTGAATGGGCTTGAAGATATGTATACAATTGTGGAAGAAAAGGTTCTTTCAAGGTGGAACAAGAAAATTTTTCCATTGCACTGTTTGGCTTATGCTCTCACACCGAAGTACTATGATGAGGAATACCTACAACTTCCGGCACCAGGATGTAGGAAGAGATGCCCCCCAGGTAGTTTCATTCTTCTGTTCATTTTCCCCTTTCTATGCTAAGCATGAAATTATTAATCCTCCTTTGTAATACTACTATGTTCTCATCGTTAATCTCACAACTTGTTTCCAGTATGCTTTTAGACTAGTTATGAAATTGCTTTAGTTTACAGATCAAGATGATGAGGTATTTGAGTGTGCCACTTCTGCCATATGTAAAATGCACCGAAATGCTGACCGCCAGGATATTATCCGCGTGCAATTTCTGTCCTTTATCGAGAAGAAGGGGAAGTTCTCTTTGCCCATAGCCAAGAGAGATGCCCGAAATCCCAAAATCAATGTTTTCCAGTGGTGGAAGTTTCATGGTGGTGATACAAAGGAGCTAAGAGACGTGGCCTTCAAAGTTCTCTCTCAGTCGATCAGTTCTTTTTCAGTGGAGAAACAATGGAGTACCTATAGCTATATCCAAAGTGCAAAGAGACACAGATCAAATTCTAGTTATGCTGACAATCTCGTATATGTACATTCTAACTTACGACTATTGTCCAGGTACTGTCTGTGTTTTTTTTTTTTTTTTTTTTTTTGCAAACTTCTACTTTGTGTAGTATGGCATCATATGGTATTTAGGACCAAACCACAGGATTGAGACAAGTATTCTCTTTCTTACTAGATTTTGACAGCATCTGACTTTGCAATTTGGCATATCACTTGATCTTCCAGCAGTGTTGTCTGACATCATTACTGACTTTTTTGGTCTGTTTGTGTAGGCGTAATCCAAGCTACAAGTATGGCATACACAAAAAGTGGGATGTTAATCCTGAGCTTCCTAATGTCGATGAAAGTGCTTTCCAATGGGAAGATTTGCGTTTCATGGGACTGGACGATGATGACTCATTGTTAAAACAGGCTTCTCATTCTAGCAATCCTGTACAAGAGCTTTTGAGGATCATCGAGGACGTTCCCTCCTGCGATAATCATCTTGATGAACAAAGTCAAACAACCAGCTCCATGCGTGCAGGTGGAGGGAGAGGTGGTCGAGCTGGTATTCCAAGTAGGCTCGATCACAAAGGTGAGCCTGAGAAATTTTTGTGATCTCAACTTTTTTGTTTTGCTAGTTTCGGGTTTGTTTTCACAAAGATCAGTCATTGTGTGTGCATTCTCATGATATATATTTTCAGCTCAAATTCTTATGCTTTTTCTCTTGCTTTAATGAGTGAACTGTGTTTGCTTCGATGGATAGGACAGGAAGGGTGAAAAGGTAAAGGAGGGAGAAGAAGGGGAGCCTAGGCGAGACGAGACGATGAGTTGAGGAAGGAGGCTGGATTTGTTTACTAAGAGGATGGAAGAGGAAGAGAGGATGCAGAGAAAGACCAGGTAATTCTAATTATTCTCTGGCTTATGCTGAATCCCCTTCCTGAGCCATCTTACTGTCTATCTCTCCAAAGTAAACACCACATAAATCAGTTTAACCAAACCGATGTGGCATTTGCAGGAGATATTGTTGATGAATTAAAAGGAAAAAAATTAAATATAATATTATTTATGTTCATCCATTGACTAATTTACAATTTATGTTGTTAATTGTTGTCATTTGAGTTGACATAAATACTATGTAAAATAACTTAAATTGAATTATGTGTGTGTATATATTAATCTCTAAGTTATGTTATAATGACACGTTTATTGTGATTTGGTTTTTGATTAAATTTTCTTTTACAATTGTATAATGATTCAAATGATACAAGTGGTTGCCCCGGCTCAGGACAACTTTCCAAATTTTCAAATATATCTAAGATTGACATATAAACCCAATTAGCCTAACTAGCTCTAATAACTGGTTTAGTTTAGCAGAAATTTTTTATTGATCACCCGAATAAATTGAGAAGTACGTAGAGAGAACAGCTAGAAGCTTAGTGTCTTTTAATTGTGAGTTTTATTTGGTGGAAAAAACTCTATAGATATAGCATAGTTGAGAATTAAATTATGAATATTTAAGAGATAATTGAGTACCCTTACTCTGCATCGTAATCCCAACAGTTGATATAAAAATATTAGACCAATAGATCATTTAAGCACCTCTTGAATTATTGGAAGAGTTGGTAAAAAAACTTTATCCGACAGACCGGTCACCCCTGAATATGTTTCCAATGCGGTGGCCGGCAGGCCTGAAGACACTCTTCAGTATAATTCTGTTTTTTTTTTTTTATTACATATTGGTAACTCATGGTTTACCTAAAATTCCATTTGTATAATTGTGATCTCTGTTAATTATACAAATTTTCAACATACGGATGATAAAACAACCTTTTAAGTTATAATTAAACCTTGTAAGTTAGTAATCAAATTGAATTAATTAAATTGCAATTAATTTTTTTAAAAAATTAATTAAACCAACCAAACTTTTCTAAAAATTTGATTAAAAAAATTGATTAAACGACAGTTAGACTTCTGTTTGATTCGGGAGAGGCTAATTGTGATGTTGACGTGGCAGTTCGGGATTAAAATATCGATTAAAATGAATTAATTTAATCGAACAAAGGTCGACCCAGCTTTAAGAATGTCTCGTTGTCCAAAAGTCTGAAAATTGAAAGGTGTTTATGGAAATCTAGAATACAAGGAGCAAAAGTAAGATCTATTATTATTAGAAATTCCATCAGAAATGATTTCCTTAGTATTTTACCATATTATAGGATTTAGATATCAATTATATTTGAGACTCAATAACAATTTTATGTTGTTAATTAATCGTTGTCATTTAAGATAAATTACATAAATTGAATTATGCATTTATATATTTTTATAAAATCTAAGGTTAAAAAGGACATGTGAACTTGACATGTGTTTGTGTTTTTCTTGTTAGGCACAAAATGATCTATAATTGGTGGTAAAAGATGACTGTGCTCATCTCAAAGGAACACAAAATGATCTACAAGAGTCTTAATATGTTCGATATAAATTACTATTCACTAAGTTGCTTGCAGACAGAGCTTGATGGCGAATTGAAAGAGCTGATCTAAACACTTTCTCTTTAATCACTGAAGCAGTTAGTTTCTAGGAAAAATGATACACACAAAACAAGCTGTGACCTTTTGATAAATTTTACATCTGGTAGACAATCTTTCATCAACTATTATTAAAAAATTTGAGCTTGAAAATGAGTGCAGTTTCTACAAGCACAACTCTCATTAAAAGTTTACCACATCAAGCTCAAGAAATGTGAATTAAATCATCCAAAACATGTAGTAAAGTGCAAGGGATCAAAAACGTTGGAGGGCAGTCATGTTTGATAGGTCTTACAAAGACTGAAGGAGCTCTATTTGGTAGCTTGTGCAATCATATTGCTTATTGAACTTGCCTGCTCCTTGGCTGCTTCCACAAGTTGGTCCTAGCAAAATAAAATCCAATGGTCGATGACAATGAGATTATTAGGCAATGGAAATGACTCTTTGAAGATTTATGGGAAAGCACCTGATGTGTGCCATCTCAAATTAGCCTATAATACCCTTGACTTGTCAACCGAATTCCTACTAAAGGTGATTCTCGTCGTTTATCAATAGAATATGACACACATTCTGACCCTACAAATGTTCCGTCTTCCCATACATGTAGGACACTCTACAAGCTATAGTAGAGATGGTCTTAAAACCACCTTGTAGTTTCTAGATAACATCTGTTTTATTCCCTAACTCCACCAATTATGTAGTGGCATGCATCACTAAGTAATTTTGAAGATAGGGTAAGGCATCCAAAACAAAAAATTGAAAATTTAACTTGGATTGAATCAAACCAAACTTGAGATTAGGTTCATAAATTTTTAAGTTTGGTTTTACTTTGAACAAAAGAATTTTGTTTCCATTGCATTGAGACTCTAGTTCTACTTGCAATACAAAAACACACACACACACACACACACACACACACACACATATATATATATATATGATTTATCTCTTGTTTCCAGCAATTAGAATTAAATTTGCTAATTTTACAATTTTGTATAAAACATAAATCACACCAAGTTTTAATTCAGTTAGAAAACCTTATAGCTTCTTTTTTGGTTCAGCTTTAGTTAGAACATTTTAAATAGGTTTGAATTTTTCTCTACTGAGAGCGTAAAATGGATTGTGCCCACCCTCATTGTAGGAGATTGTTATAGTTGATTAGTTGACCACTTATTCCAAAGGCTCAAGCTGATAGGGAGAATTGCTCAGATGATATTTTTTACTAGGCAGACTTTAAACCCTACACTTCTAATTCTATGTTAATGATAGGTCAAACACTTGTATCAAAAGCTCGATGTATTAGGAAAATGATCAACAACATGAATTGATGAGATGGTATTTTTTTCTATACATGATTCAAAATTAAATAACCACTTATCTAAAAAGCCTCAGCTATTAGGAAAGCAACTAATTTATAGTTTTATAACTGTAATAGAGGTATTTGATTTTGAACTGCTAGAGTGTGTGCTTGTAAATGGATGATTGTTTTGTACATCAAAATAAAAGGCTGTGTCACAATCATCAAAACTTTATTTGTGGTGTCTAACTATAAGATAGATGATTATTTTTGGTTTAAGTAAAAGCTTAATTCCATTAGTCCAATCACACTTTAAACATGTTGTCAAGGTATTAATCTAATAAATACCTGTGCAGCTATAAGACGGGCGACAGTCTTTTTGCTCGACTCTTGAAGCTCACCGGCAATAAGAATTTCATCCAGTATGTAGTATGCCTGCCCAATTCATAAGCAGATAAGTTATAAACAAGAAAATAAGAGATGGTCAAAGAAATCATCTACATCTTTAAACAAATTACCTTATGAAAATTGAATATTAAATCAAGTTCGCAAACCTGAGAATAAGGAAACATAAAGTTTCATAATTTGATCTGTGAACAAATCCTTTCTGAGATGCAATCAACTAAACGAAATGACTTACACTGCCAAAATATCTGTCCAATATCTCAACAAAATGATGAATGATTTCAAGTATTTCTAATTCATTATCTTCTGCATCAATGCACATGCAAAAGTAAAGACTGGCATATCTGAAAATGATATTTTATGAGTCAGGAGCATTGCATTTTAAATGTTGCAAAGTCAACTTCATAAAACAACAAATAACGACCACAAAGATGCATATTTGTACAGCAAAATTACCTTCTATATACGACCTTATATCCTCTCCACTCTACAAAGTTGCAAAGCTTTGGACCCCGTGTAAGAATCAGTCCGCTAAGCTCACGGATGGCCTTAATAGAAAAAGTGCAAGTGATTAAGTCATAATAGTGAAAAAAACAAATGCATCAGCATTTATATTTTTCTATGAAAAAAAGAGCAAAGTGCAAGTGCCACGATAGTGAACCTTCCAGGTTGATAGAATACTTGAATGTACTACGATCAACAAGAGAATGAAAAAATTCTGGAGCTCATGCACAACAACAGAATGAACATCTTGCAAAATCTTACACGAGAATGATTGGGTAAATCTAATGCCAATGGATACTTGAGATCAGAATGGTATATGTAGCATGCGAGTAAACCAAAATTTGTTTGTAGTGTAAATTCACTGCACGTTTTGTACAGAATAACATATCATCGGAATGGAACATCCTGGCATACAGAGTCCACATCTAAACTTCACCGTCTAGAATGATTCCTAAGTTTCGAATGCAGTGGACAAAAGAAATAAGAATTTAGACAGGAAAATGTTGCCAAAAAATAATAATTCGAGGACAATAGATTACATGCGTGATCAGGCTAACAAGAACAGAATTGCAGTTGACTCAGGACGACCAATTAATTCTTCATAATTGACGTAACATTGACCAAAAATAAATCCAAAAGGTCTACAAGACTCATCAGGCTGACCATAAGCCTGCAATTAGTGAACTGATAACAGTCACTATTCGTCTATAAGAATCAACAATGTGCAAAGGAAAAAGAAGAAAACAGGAACCAATCTGCTAAAGACCACGTCACTTTGACAATCACTATTCAGTATCTAAATGATATGATACCATGCACTGACACTTGAAATAATGAGCAAAAATGATAGCACAATGTTACAATTTAGCTATATAATGCAAATTGACCTGCAAATAGGTAAGCTATAATGCCACTTACAAATATTAATATCTATCCATTATAGTAAATTAAAGAAAATTTAGAACATGAATGATATACACAAGCACCAGAGAGAAGAGGAAACAAAATGCAAAGACATTCTCAACAACTAGGTCAAATTTTACTTTTCCAGTGATCAACGGAAGTAGTCTCATTCACAGACAGACTTTGCAACCAGGACAACAGTAGAGAACGAATTGTGAAACTGAAGCAAGCAATTAAAATATGTAAAGTAAATCTGGAGTAAAACAGCATATCTACCTTAGTTCTTTCTTTCTGAGAATATGGAGAATACCATTTGGTTAATCTCACTTTTCCCTGTCGACTAATTAGAAGTACAAAGTGAATCTGTCATTACAAAGAAGGCAAGTTATCAAAATTCAGAAAACAATTCAGTAAGTAGCTTGATAATTAAAAGAAAAATGCATTCATTAACTCTGGACAAGTCTGATGTCACTACCAATTAAACAAGAAGGGCAATTTTCCTATACACTAGTATTAACAGGATCACAAGCCTATTTTCTCATACAATTTTTCGTTTGCCTAAACCAATTTTCACAATAGAACAACAAACTGTATGGCTTCCATACTCAAAATGGATAAAATTATCGACGATCAACTAAGACAAAAAGGAAATCTCAAACCGTATGCTTTGGGTTTCCGATCATCATCATAGACAAAAAAAAGAAGATGAAAACAGCAGCAAATTGCACCCGAGAAACTGATCACTGTTGTTGAAATAACTGAATAAATATTATCTTCCATCATGTTTCGCAGCTAATTCCCGAGTATTTTTGAGCTAAAGCATATAAAAGGTTGATGTTAGGTAACTTGGATCATCGCCCTTCGCATATATACCGATGGGTACACAAAGAAATCACCGACTTCGAAAATTAACAGACACACAACCGGAAGGAAATCCTTCGTACATAAACTCAAGTTGTTAACTCAGGCATCGGAAAACAAAGTTGGATAGACGAACGATTGTACGATACGAAGAAATCCTAGCTGTAATCTTAATTAAGAGAGAAAATCTCAAGGGAGAAGGAAACGATCAAGCGAGAACCGACCATTTCTATCGGGTTTCCTCCGGATCTGTGATTCTTCGATCTCCGGCGATCAGGAAGGAAGATGACGAGGAACAGAGAGGAAAAATATCGTGGAAGGATATGAAAATTAAAAGGAGCAACGAAGGATTTAGGAAGGCCACTAAATTAGGGCCCTGGGTCCCGTCCAAATGGGCCCATTAATGGGCCCGCAATTACTTATTTATGAAATTTATGAATTATAATTATAAATAGTTGGTGAAATATTTATTTATGAAATTTAAAATATTTAAGTCGGATGCAGCGATAATGGTTGCATAGTTGTGCGGATCCTCGAAAGGTAGCATTCGGCACGTGATTTATGGGCCCGCAGGGATCCCAGGCCGCCAAGGGCCTGTGGACACGTGTCGGCATCGGAACGGTTGAGATAATGAAGGCGCGACCGCATTATACACTGTATGCGGACTCTGCGGTCCCCGGTACGTCCACAAATAAAAAAAGGTCGTGCCTCGTCAGAGAGACATCGCCGTCTTGATTGCGAGCGAAGGGGAGGAGGAGAATTGGGCGTTTTTGTGGCGGTCGAAATCTAGGGCGCGGCCGCAGGGTAGGAGTTTGTGGATTTCGCTGCTCGTCTCCTTGTTCTTCGATCGAAGACCAGGCATGCGGTGATGGCCCACGAGGAGCCGGTCGAGGAAGGAAAAGAAGGAGAGGACGCCGGGGGCGTTGCCTGCTCGATTTGCCTTGAGGCCGTCAAGAGCGGAGGGGACCGGGCCACCGCTTGGCTGCAATGCGGGCATGAATTCCACCTCGGTTAGTTCGTCCTGGGGATCTTCTTCTTTGATTTTTTTTTTTTCCTTTGCTAATCACTTCGTTGGATTCTGATTATTCGGTGGGGGAAAATAGTTGATTTGATAGAAAGGTGTCTTTTTTTGTTGTTTTGTGTAATTATTATTGTCTTGGATGAACTGTTCTTATCTGTCCAAACAAGCTTTTTCCCTTATTCTTGAAGACAAGAACCAACAAGCCAATCATACTTTATGGAAGTTTGAAGCTGGTTGAAGAGAAAAAGGCCTG
Organism: Kaempferia galanga; assembly: GCA_037974795.1. Classification (NCBI taxonomy): domain Eukaryota; kingdom Viridiplantae; phylum Streptophyta; class Magnoliopsida; order Zingiberales; family Zingiberaceae; genus Kaempferia; species Kaempferia galanga. The sequence continues at coordinate 4,238 of JBBPFP010293114.1, read as the reverse complement.
GCCGGTTTGCAATTGATTCCTGTTGGAATGGAATTTCAATTTGATGTTTGAAGTAGAAAATAAAGGAATAAAGAAGTGTAAGAGTCTTTCCCTTTTCTAAAATTAGTTTATGATGGAACAATATCTAATACACTCCCCTTCCTTTTCTACATTTGCCTCGAAAAGCCTCCGTGTTATATCAAAAACAGCCTGTGTTATTGTCAAAGGCAAGGAACCAGCAAGCCAAACATTATGTGGAGTTTGAAGCTGGTTTTACATATTAAAAAAAAAAACCTAGCTTGTTCCCAACATATTATGTATGATCAGAAAGGAATTCTAAGAATAATGGTTTCAGTTGTTACATTTCATTCCATTGGGAAAACAAGAAACAAAAATAATTCATTCCTTGTGTTTAGAATAATAGGGTATAGATATATTTGATATTTTACCCTTGTGTCTTATTAAGACTTACAAATCCTCTCACATCTGGTTGGACTTTCAAATCTATAAACATATTCTTTCCTCAAACATTGTAATCAAATATCATAATTTGAGACCTAAGTTTTTTGTGATGATGAAATCCTATTTCCAATATTTTGTTTTGTGAAAAATGATATTTTAATACAAAATTAGCGGTAGAATTCCATTTCCATTAGAATTATGGTTCCAGAAACTGACAAGGTAGCAACACCAGCTTTGTAGATGGTTTGATCTTGCAACTGTTTGTGACTTAAGAGTGTGCTATTTCTGGGTTACTTATGGTGATTTCTATTCAACAATATGGTAAATAGGTTGATTAGTTGGCCATTCAAAGATAAGTAGATAACTATTTCTTGCCCAAAAATTTGCCCTTCATTTATTAAATGAAAGACTAGTAACTTTCAATTTTTGCTCTCCATGTTTTCTTCATCATACATCTTCGTTGTTGTTGCTGCCTTCTCCTTCATTGCTTATGAAAAAGCTAAAACCTTGTGAACATTGGGACCTTCTTACACTTTGGTTGAAATCCACTATTGAACATTGAACGTAAGCTGCTGTGATTCACTATCTTCAAAGTGCATGTAACTTTATCTTGACATTTATGTCAGTTCTTATTTCCGTTTAAGTGATAGTCATGGAAAAATGAATTCCAATGCTCAAAGTTCTACTGTAAGAAATTTTATGTTGTTACCACAGTTAAATTATCAATAATGTGTTATTATTACGTCCTTTTCCTATTCTGTCACATCAATGGATTTAATTATACATATATAGGCTAAATGTATGAATCTAGAAAAAACAGTTAAATCAATTGAATTTATGTCTTACAATAATTTGTGCATAATCTCTTTTCAGATAACCTATGTAGCATCTCTTTTGAGCAATCATTTATGTTGGCTCATCCAGGTAGTCTAATAGTGAAGATTTATCACCATTTAGAACCATTTGTTTCAGATTGCATTGGTTCTGCATTTAATGCTAAGGGAGTTATGCAATGCCCAAATTGTCGAAAAGTTGGAGAAGGAAATTGGCTGTATGCAAATGGCTGCCGTTCAACACCAGACTTCATTGACGAATTGATACACGATGGAGACCTCTACAATCATAGTCACATTGAAAGTGTATGCTTCTTACTTGAATCATTCCTCTCTTTGAGTTTGCGTTTGTTTGTTTGTTTAGACCTCTGATAACGTATCAAATTTAGAAATTGAGCATCTTAAAATCTCACTATTTAAAAAGAACATTTGTCAGGCCTTTTTTCTCAGATTTTTTAGTGTAGTGGCTTCTCTTTTGTTCCATTATCCCCATTGTCTCATTTGTTGTTTTTTTCTTTCAATTCATTTTTTTTTTTTTTTGCTTTAGTAGTATTTTATTTTCAGCATATTTCTTTCCAATCATATCATGTTTTCTCTAGTCATGTGTTCTTTTCTTTTTATCTGTTTGTCCAGCCGATCGGAGGTCATTGGTGTCCAATCAGTGACTTGGCAAGAATTCCATCATTGTTTGAGTAAGTTCTGCATTTCATATGATCTTTATATACTATGTATAATGACAATTCCAATCTATTATGACAGAATGACTAGATCAATAGTGCTGTTTTTTTTACATTCCAAAAAATGTCTTCATTAAAATCATTTATTCGTGAAGTAAAATAGAAAGCTAAGTACTTAGTATAAGATTTATATAGTTGACAGGCAAATAACTATTTTCGTGTAGATAAAAATATAATGCTAAAATACCGATTTCCCTTTCCTGCAGTAGTAAGGTTGGAAAGCATTTTATTTACATTTGTCCAATTTATTGCATGCAAATCATATAATCTTTCTGCTTGGACTGTCTTATTCGAATTTGCTAAATACTTGGTGAGAGAACTTGCTTTGTAAATGCCACATTGGAAGTGTTTAGCGGCATTTGTCATTTAACTTACCTTTTTTCTATTTTATTTAGGGAAGGCGAATCTTCTTCTCCTGCTCCTTGTAAGTCAAAGCAGATATAAATTGATGACAAGTTAAGTAACTTTTGAGTAACCCAGCAAATTTGTGTTCTTGCAGTTCGTGATCCTTTTGGATATCACGCTATTGTGTCTGAAAATCAGTTGACCATGTCATCACCTCATCCACGCCCTTTCGTAACTTACACACAACTGCCCCAACCTTCTTCCTCCAATCAGTCATTTGAAGCCATGCTTGATGGTCCTGGATATCACCAACAATGGAGTTATTTTTCAAGACCAAGAGATATTCACGCTCATATGATAGCAGCGAGTAATCGCCATCATCCATCCTACTCATTCATTACCCATGATCCAGCATCTCACTTTTCAAGGATCGACACGGATGGTTTACCTGCTGTGGGCTCTCTTTTCCATCCTATTGTTCTTGGTCATGGGTGAGTTGCATTGCATTGATTTCCCACCATTTACCCGGCTGTTTCTTTCTAACACATCTACAAGTTATCCGGTCATCAGCATGATGGTTATTGTGGAATTCAGCAGACACCAATTAATATCTTGGCTAAATCTAAATCTGTAGTGATCAAATATTATCATTATGCATGCTTTCAATATGATTCGAGAGTGTTCGATATGATCACCACCTGAATCTTAACTTTCCTTTTTGTTTTTGTTTTTTTTTTCCAGAAATGACTCAAGATCTGGGCCCCCCAGCTCCTCTGCCCTTTCCTCAGTCCCGCCATTCCTCCGAACCCATGCCAATCTCCACGAAGGCTTCCATCGACAAAATTCTCAAAGTGTGCATGGAACCAGTATGCCACAACCTGCAAACCCGAGGGGTCTGAATCCAGCAGACCAGTGTGTCCCTTTCCTGATAACTCCAATTCCTTTAGATGCTGAGGGAATTCGAAACCGCCACCGTCTATGGGACCGTGAAGCTGTAGTGACACATCCTTCTCCCCTTGACAGGGAACCTAGTGCCCGGGGCTCTTTCCTACAGCCCAATGGTGCATCAGACCGCAACTCACAGATGGCCTTCTTGCTGTCACACAACGGACCCGAGAGGGCATCATCAGTGCAAGCAGGCTACAGACAGACAATAATTCCGCCGGGCATCATGTTGTCGTTGATGTGATGCTGAATTTGGCATTTCTCGAAGATGGACTATTTTTGCATTCTCAAATCTCCCCTTAAATGCAGTAGATTTCATTTGAAACCGTTGCTGTCGAATTGTAAACTCTTCTAGCTGTGCGAACATGTTGGTGGGTGATGGTAAGATGGATGCTGGCTCGAAATGGCATGAACAAGATAATCTGTTGAAATTGTTGTAAGTTAAGTGTAAGGGGAGAAGGCCCCCAGAAGCTTAAAACATGCACAGATTTTCATTATGGGAAAATCTATCAAAAACTTACGATGCTTTGAAAATGTGTGTTCCAAAGCTGCATTTACTAGTTTAAGATGATTCTTGTTTTTGTTATGCAGTTCATTTTTCTGGTTGGTAAAATTAGATTTCTCAGGTGCAGTAGTTCATGGTTGTTTTCTTAAGAACATGGTTGTATTTACAATGACAATACTGATTCAATCACGAATCTATTACTTTGACTTTTATCAAACATTACAAGGCCTTTGCTTTGCATGAGCTTTAGCAGAATTTAAATGGTATAACAAGATTCATATAGACACCTTAAATAGTTTGGAGGAACACAACTCTTATATTAGATTCATATAGACGACCCTAAATAGTTTTTGGAGGAACACAACCATGATCTTTCCACTGCCTTAATGCCTAGCACCGGGGGTTGCCCTCGTGCCGCTCTATGGTCGTGGG
>JBBPFP010290937.1:0-17318 GCA_037974795.1 Kaempferia galanga | reverse complement strand
TGGACGCCATGTTTTTATAGGGAGAAAAAGCATCGGTTTATAACCGATGCTTTTACGATCCTTCAATGCAAACGTTGTAAAAATCTTTGCAACGTTAAACGTTGCATAAGGATTTCAACGCCTAACAACAACTACTTTTGAACTGCTTCGAGCCTTTTCGTAAACATTCACATTCGGTCGCTCTTAACCTGCTTGGGGCCTCCTTACAAATATTAGGTCACTCTCGATCTATTCTGGGTCTCTTCGCAAGCATCTAATCACTATTAACCTGCTTTAAACTTCCCGCAAGTCACTGTTGACATGCTTTGGGCCTTTATGCAAACATCTAGTCATTTTTGATCTGCTCCGGGTCTCCTCACAAGCATCCATTCTCTCTTGACCTGCTCAGGCCCACCCTCAACTTCGTTTAAGGCCACCTCGCCTGACATCTGGTCTAGACCATAGCTTTGACATCATTTGTTAGGAAAAAAAAATTCACATATCTTTACAATAATACGATATTGTCTATTTTGAATCTAAATCCTTGATTTCATTTTTTTGACTTTATTGAAAGGCCTCATTTATCTTTTTAAACTACCATCTTTTCTATAGTTTTTTCAATATAAAATTTAAATTATATCCTTAACCATCTAACGTCCTAAATTTATCATCCCAAGACATATCTTACCGAATCGTGGATACACCATAAAATCAAGCGCAAATCTGTCCAAAGTGTGCCAAACCGTGCCAAATCCCCTTCCCAGACCTAAATTTATCATCCCATTGAAAGGGAATGTCTTACCGTACGTAAATCGAACCGTTGATACAACATACATCAAGCGCAAATCTATCCAAAGTGCCAAATTGTGCTAAATTGTGCCAAACCCCCTTCCCACCAATGGTCATAGACAGTGGACTTTGCATTAATAGGCCAGTTTGTATCCGCTAAACACCGGCCAAACTAGGTTTCCTAATGACAATTTAGCCCCTTTCTTAAACCTCGCCTGGATCTAATTCACAGAAAACTAACATCAAGATACACTTACTTTACACCCGTAAAAGTACCTCAATGAACGAGTCTCAGCAATGTAGGTCCCGATCATGTACCTGCTGGTACCTTGCAGGGTTGTTCTGTTCAAGTGAGCAATGAATCCAAATATCGCATTACAAATAACCCCTCGCTATCGTGCTGTGAAGAAGCTTCGCCCTCTGAAGCAGCAGCAGTTGCCAGATCCACAGCTCGAGCCCTTCGTCCTCGCCATTTTCCCTTCTCTTCAGTCCTCCAATGGCGCGCCTCGATCCGTGCATTGCTCCTCCTCTTCTCGGTTTCGTGGTTTTCTGTGGCATTCTTTTCGCCCCCTTCGTGGACGGCTCGGTGCACAGCTACGTCGGCGAGAAGTTTGTCCCCAAAGGCAACGCTTTCATCCTTCACGGGGGTAGCGAGGGACTCTACGCCTCCGTCCCCGGTGGCAACGGGACCTCCGGCAGCGGGGAGTCCTTCATCCGGTACTTCTACTTGTCCTTGTTGTTTGTTCGATAGATCTGATGTGTCTTGATTTGGTTCCTGGGTTTTAGGCTACTGCGGGGACGGGATCTATTAGCCCACAAAATTTTCAGCATTGAGTTGTTGATTTGTGGATCTAACACTAGGATCTCTCCATGAGTGGAGGTATTAGTATGAATGTGATTTCCCAATGAGTCGAATTTTTTACTAGATTCCAGATTGTTATAATTTGATATGGAATCAGTTAGAGAAGTGAAATATCATAGACATTGTATTGTAAAGTGACACCAATTTCATTACATGATGTTAAAGAGGACTCAACATCAAATGGACTAAACCCACAACAAATGACTAGTAATACCTTTAATACTCTTCCTCAGGTTGGATAATATCTATGCTGAATCTGTCACATAACTTATCTTGAATAAATCATAAGTGTGGTATGTATTCAAACTCCTACCTTTTTTCTTTTAGAAAATTGTTACATAATTTAGGAAAACATCTCACAAAAAGGAAACAAAAACTAACATGGCAAGGTAAGTAGGTGTCAATTCCTTCAACCTTACACCAATGCATTGAAAAAGAGAGATCAGATGAGGTAAAACCCTAGGAGAAAATGTCTTGAGTGGACATGTCCTTCTATAGCATGACATCACACAACGGATGGATAGAGGTGGTCCCAGGGGTCATTGAGTGGAAAGGCGTGATCCTAGGAGATTATTTCCCGAGTGGGCTTCTCCTTGCTATGAGATAATATCTGACATACAAACTATAGGGAGAAGGAAAGCACTTAACGAGAACTGATTGTTGTGACTAGTGTTAAAGGGGTTGTCAATGTACAACAACAAGAGTCAGCTTCATGGCAGGCAAGATCAACTCGAGAACCACCTACTATTTGGGTTGGTTCCAAGGGTTAAATAAGGACCAAAACTCTGACTTGAATGTTAGACAAACTTGAGCACCAAAGCATCTTTTGCAGAAGCAAAAGTATGCAGGTTTGGCACAAAGAGATGGACAACATGCCAATCCTCATATTGAGACCGAAAAAGCACAGTGCTGATGCTAGCATGGACGATGATACCTCTCAATGGACAGGGTTGCATGGGTTCAAGACTTCCGGAGGATTTCTTGGTGCTGTTGGGTGGCTGCAATGCTTGAGAGAGAGGAAATAGATGGAAGGCTATTGCTGAATTCAATGGCCTCACCCTTCGGACATTACTGTAGGAAACCTCACACTAAACAGAAATGCTGGTACCATTTGAATAGGGAAAAGAGGTATTGTATATAACATTATTTTGGAAAAGGACATGTATCTCGTGGTACACAACACTCAACATAAACCCTAAAAAGATCCATATGGGACTAAACTGACAATACCACAACTGAATTAATAACTCATAATTCATCTAATGGAGAAAATCCAATCATTTTATTCCTGAGTTAACTAGCATTATTCTAGAGCAAGTTTGATAGAATTGGATTGTATTAATTCAAGGAGATCCGAAATATCAGAATATCATAAGGTTTCATATCAATAGTACACTGTAAGGTTTTAGACTTTTAGTGTCTGCATAAATTTCACACGTATTGTCATTTGGTTTCTCTGGCAAAGTCTCTTCCTGCGAGTCAAATCTGTAAGTCAGTTTTGAGCCCCAAGTTACTGTTTTCATTTTTCAACAAAGAAGTACCTTCTTTTTTAGCTAGATATTAAGACTTAAGAGGTCAGATGTGGTGTCAACAACCATTTGAAATGTTTCTACTTTGTGATCCGAATAGATAATTGAGTTATAAAATCATCTCTCCTCTTTCTATTCCCAGTATGAGGCTGAATGGATTGAACCTCTTCAAATTCTGCACTAGCAGGAGCCTCATATATTGGGATTCGTGGTTTCTTTTATTAAAGGACAAATACTTTACAAAAATATCTTTCACAAAGTGTTTTGTGTGAATATTCTTCCCACTTACTTTTCATGGCAAATCCATACTTATTCATGTGTTGACTTTGTTTCCTTTTTTCAGCTTTGATAAGATTATTTTCACACGAACTGAGGAAGCTGCTCAAGGTAGTAAAGAGACTGATTCTTTTATGGTGCAAGCAATTGTGTTTGAGGTAGAAGATCGAGAAATAATTGGTGGATCAGCCTATGGTGGACAACGAGCTATTTGCTGCACCTCAGATCTGGCGAAATTAGGTGCTTGCACTCAGGGTACAGTCATCTATAGGACTAGCAAACAAAATCCTAACTGGCCTCAAGTGATAACTGCAACTTTTAATGCAAAAAATCGTGTTACAACTTTGCCATCTCACAGTATTTCCATCACAAGAACTGGGATGTACAACCTGTATTTTATATATTGTGATCCATCACTTAAAGGATTGGTGATAGAGGGGAAGACTGTGTGGAAAAATCCTTCCGGCTATCTGCCTGGAAGGATGGCCCCTCTCATGTACTTTTATGGGTTTATGTCGTTTGCATTTGTGATACTTGGCATATTTTGGTTCTCACAGTATGTGAGGTTTTGGAGAGAGGTTCTTCCACTTCAGAACTGCATAACACTTGTCATCACATTAGGCATGTTTGAAATGGCGTTGTGGTACTTTGAATATGCTGAGTTCAATGCAACTGGTCTCAGACCGATAGGAATCACCTTTTGGGCAGTAACCTTTGGCACAGTGAAGAGAACGGTGTCACGAGTTATCATTCTTGTTGTTTCTATGGGGTATGGAGTTGTCAGACCTACTCTAGGGGGTCTCACTTCTAAGGTGATTATGCTGGGAGCAACATTTTTTGTAGCGTCGGAGATACTTGAGTTGGTAGAGAATGCAGGTGCCGTAAGTGATATAGCTGGAAAGGCAAGACTGTTTTTGATTCTTCCTGTGGGACTACTGGATGCATTCTTCATTCTGTGGATATTCACTTCTCTTTCCAAAACTCTAGACAAACTCCAGGTACTTGATGTGCTCCAATTTCTCCTTGATTCCAGTCTCTATGGAATCTAATCTCACTTCGCCTACTGCAATTTTGTTTACTACATTTTCACCATTACAACTTTTAGGTTAATAATATGTTCAAAGGTGTTTAAGAATTACTTTGTGGTTCTTGACAGGCTAGACGGTTGATGGCTAAGCTGGACATTTATAGGAATTTCACGAATGCTTTGGGTGTCGCTGTTGTTGTATCTGTTTGTTGGATTGGATATGAGGTAATAAAGATTAGTTCTGCTTATGTTGTCATCTTCAGCAGCAGGGACAAATATAACCTTTATGCTCCTTTGACCTCAACCGCAAAGAAACTTCATTATCTGAAAAGAAAAATTCCCATAAACCCACTTGCTTAATATTACAATTTCGTGTATGACTGCCTACATGATAAGATGATTCTATTTTCCTGCAGCTTTACTTCAAGTCAACTGACATATACAACGAGAACTGGAGGAGGGCTTGGATCATACCTGCCTTTTGGCAAGTTCTTTCCTTTTCTGTTCTCGGCGTGATTGCTGTTCTTTGGGCACCCTCCCAAAATTCAACCAGGTAAATTCCTGGACCTTGGGGATCCTGCAATTTCATTTCATTCAGACTTCTTATGCCTGCTAATTTTCTAAACTTGGGGATTAAGCATATAGGCAAACTCCAAACATTTGCTGTGCTTTTTCCTATCACATTATACATGAAATCACAGCTACTATAATATATCTTTTGTTGTTTTTGAAAAAATGTTTATAAACTTTATTATGCTCAAGAACACTGAATAGCACCAACCTCAATTAGTCAAAGAACAATGTGTAGGGTTGAAATGCTTAAAAGACTGACAAAACTTAGGATAAGCAGTGCTAGTGTCTCTGCCTGGATCCCCCCTAAACTGTTTTCATCTTTGGAGAGCAGGTCCATTTGAGTGTTGCGGTCTGATCACAAGTGCTACATACTTGGTAGTTTGAAAATAGTAGTTGTAGTTGAAAATTTTGGACAAAGAGAACAAGGTCTTAGTAAACTGCAACGTGACATGATAATCCATTTAACTGTTTGATTGCTTGCAAAAAAAGATAACAATGATATTCAAGAAGATAATTTTCAGTTCCCACTGCATCTCCAGAATGCAGCATTTCCTGCAAGTGTTTTTCGAATTCACGCCTCTTTCTTTTTCTCCTCCTTTAGATTTGCTTACTCAGAGGATGGATTCGAAGATTTTGATCGAGAGGAATCCCTCTCGCTAATAAAACCCGGACCAATTCCTCCAAAATATACTCACAGTTATACCGATGCCAAAGCAACTTTGGGCTTCAACACCACCAACCCACCCAATGAAGACATTGAGGAAGACAAAAGGGAGTAGCAAAGCCACATCATCTTCTTCATCTCTATCCGCATGTAATTGCTGGTTCATGCCATCAGAGAATTCAATAAGCACTATCAAATTGATATAATGAGGTCTTCCTCTCCCACATAATATAAGCTTTGCTTTTAGACCTTTATTTATCATGTTGTACCATGGCCGTGTAGTTAATTTTGATTTCACATATCTGTTCAAAATATTAGTTGGATTCTCCACTTTACGATGGCTGTATAAAATTGAAATTTTTTATTACTTCATTATGGTTTCAAGCATTTTGTAGCTCAACTACTAGTTTACATAATTCAATTATTAAATTCAGGTCTATGTGAATCTTGTCGAGTAATGGTCTAACGGATCCCCATACAATAACGTGTAAATCGATCCTATATTTTCCTGGTGTAGTTTGTATCTCACAGATCAATATTCGCCTCCCACGTCATATACTTTTGCGCTTTTGCTACGCTTCCAGCATCGAATGCCGTTCACGCTGTTCTGAAATAAACACTGGATCCGCACCACTGCATCTGCTTCCTTGTTCGCATCGCCGCTCTCGCTCGCTTAAATTACATAGAATACGCTGGTAGTTCTCTCGCCCCCACTTCTCCTTCATTTGCGCCGTCGCCGCAGCCATGCTCGCGCTACGCGTCCCCTCTTTGGACGGGCTCCGCCTCAGCTCCTCTTCTCCCCTCCCCGACCACCGGCGCTCCCGCTCCGTAGTACCCCGTCGGCTTCTCTCTGTTCGAGTCTCCGCGGCCGCGGCCGCGCCTCGCAGAGAGGCCGATCCCAAGAAACGGGTGGTCATTACCGGGATGGGACTGGTTTCCGTGTTCGGCAACGACTTGGAAACCTATTACGAGAAGCTACTCCAAGGGGAGAGCGGGATCGGGCCCATCGACCGGTTCGACGCCTCCAAGCTCCCCACCAGGTTCGCCGGACAGATCAGGGGGTTCTCTTCGGAGGGGTACATCGACGGGAAAAATGATCGAAGGCTGGACGATTGTTTGAGGTATTGCCTGGTTAGTGGCAAGAAGGCCCTTGAGAGCGCCGGCCTCGGCCTTGGGAGCGAAGCCATTGCCAAGGTTAGATTTGCATCCTTTGTGACTGACTGAGTTTTTCTTCTTTACTGTTCTCTACCAAATTCGATGTGCATTCATTTTGATGCTCACATTTTTGGGCTCTCCCTTTCGTCGCCACGACTTACTTCCGTGGCACATGAATGATATCTCCTGGTTCGTCTTGTCCGATGAGATCCTTGTCAGTACCGCTCCGGCATCAATATCTCCCTTCCGTTCCTCATCTTCTCAGGAGGCTCTTACCTTCCTCTTCGACGACCTCTATTGACTCTTCATCCTTCGTTGTTATGCCCCAATCCGCCCAGTGCAATCCCTCCGTAGATTCTTCGTCGATGTATGAACATCAAATGGCTCAGGATAAGCTTGGATGAGTACAACTCAAGAGGCACAAACCAAAAGTGGAATTGTTAATATAACGACCAGAATGGTTTGGGAAAATTCACCCTGGATCAATAGAAGCAGTCTCTCCTCGCTCCTGCGACAAAGGTCTTCTTCCTTTCTGCTGACAAAGTTCGCACCGAAATTGCGCACTATGGTGAGCACATGCTGGTGATCTTGTCTCGGAGTCGGGTGGATTGGCTCTTCCCTAGGAAAGTGAACGATGTCGTTGTATGGTCGTATCCTAGAGGAAACTTTCTAGACTGCAATTGGACAACCAATTGGTTTAAGAAAGCAACTATGTGCCTCAGGATCGTTGATTTCTACAACTGACAAGCTATCCTTCTGATCAACCGGTGACCAAGTTCCACAAATCTACCATTTTATCTTATATCTACAACTCTCATTTAATTCCATTCAGTCTCTTGTTTCAGCATCAAAAGATCAGTCTTCTGTCTGATCCTACACCTATAATTCTTCCTATAGACTTGAACCAACAGCGCCAGTGCTACTCCTCTCAAGTTGAAACATTTTGTGTTTTTAATCACATCATCAAACAGTTCTTCGTTTAGACATCTTATCATCATGGAAGAATGCACATATAATCCTATGACCAAGTGGGTCGCTCAATCTTGCATTAGGTGGTAACTCGGAGGTCATATATTTGTAGATGTGTTACTAATATCCTGTCATCCTGAAGATTATGCAAATAATCCTTAGGCAGGTGTGTCAATTGTTCTGACCTAATTGGTAATCTGAAGTTTCTGCAATACATAATCATCCTTAGTCTTGTTTGTTGAAAATTGAAGAATTTTGCAACACCTTAAGTTTGAAAGGGTCTTAAAGGAAGAATATTTTCTCATAGTCTCCTATTCGATTTACATTAATTCCTTTCTGATTCGCTATGTTTATTTTTCAATTCACCAAAATATATTACTATGTTAGTATCCACCAATATGCATATTCTTTTGTATTTTTCTATAATTATCATTATATTAACTTTCTTTTAAAATGGAGCCTAATATATCATTTGATATTATTATATTAAGTATGGTATCATTGTCCCTCATATTTTATCAGCAGACTCTAAAATTATTTTTAAAAGCAGATAGGATTTGAGTGGAAATTCCTAGTTTTGGGGTGAAATTGATTAAAAAAAAAAAACTAAGACTTGGAATCTTGCTTCATAGTTCAGCTTTGACATTCATTAACATAAATACATAATCCATTTAGAGCTAGTGGGACAAGGGCTTCAGCTGTTTTGGTTCTATAACTTCCTTCATGAAGTTCTGGTGCCACTTGTCAACTCTTTTTCTTTCAGTAATTCATAAGCTGTCTGGTGGAGTCCTTGATCTTCTTTTCATGGGTGAGTTGTTGAACTAATAAGCTTATTTCTTCTTTCCATGAATGAGTTGTTGAACTAATAAGCTTATTTCTTCTTTCCATGAATGAGTTGTTGAACTATTACGCTTGTTTCTTAACTGAGTAGTTTTATCTGGTCAGAAATAGTGTCCTTGTTAACTATATAGTAAGGAATTTCAAGCAAACGTCAATAATGAAGCAAAAAGTGCAATAATGTTGAGATCATTGGAAACAGCAAAGAAGACATGCTCTGATAATCATTAATGTTTGCACTTTTCCTAATCTCATCAGATAACAGGTTTGGTGATTAATTTTTCAAGAAGATCTGGCATGGTTAACATCCAAGATGTTTCAATAAAAGTTGATGCCAACAACAGACCCAAATTTTAGCACCATACGTTAATTGAGGGCATGCCAAATTGAAAGCAAATGAGCCAGTTGACACTATCACATCAGTAAAAGAGAATGTGAATATGCAAGAACCATGTAGAACTTACAAAAAATGCGATGTATGCCAGCAATAGGCATGCCCTTCTTCCTAACTTTTGTATGTTTAGTACAGAGTTAAATTGTTTAAGTTTTTTCTTGAAGTGGTTAACAAATGAATGTCCTTATTGAATGGTGAACTTATTTTTTTTGTTGCTTTCATCATTTCATTACATAGTATTTGGTTTGCCCTTTTTAACTAGCTAGTTTTTTTAGCAGATTGACAAGGTTCGTGCTGGTGTTCTTGTCGGTACTGGCATGGGCGGCCTTAGTGTCTTTTCTGATGGTGTTCAGGCTCTTATTGAGAAAGGCCACAGGAAAATAACTCCTTTTTTTATTCCATATGCAATAACAAACATGGGTTCTGCACTACTTGCAATGGACATTGGTTTCATGGGTCCTAACTACTCAATTTCTACTGCTTGTGCAACTTCAAATTATTGCTTTTATGCTGCCGCCAATCATATTCGTTGTGGTGAGGCTGATATAATGATTGCTGGTGGTACTGAAGCTGCAATCATTCCAATTGGCGTAGGAGGCTTTATTGCGTGTAGAGCATTATCTCAGAGGAATGATGATCCTGAAACTGCATCAAGACCATGGGATAAGGACAGAGATGGTTTTGTTATGGGAGAAGGTGCTGGTGTATTGGTATGTACTAACCTAGATTTATTATTCTTTTGCCACGTACTTTGTTGAGACGTGTTATCAAGGTTATCTTTTCTTGATGCACTTCAATGAACTTTTCTAAGTCTCATATGTACAAGCACTATCCCTCAAGTTTTAGAATCTACAGACAGGATCCATTGTGGTTCCTATGGGACTCACCAATTTCATTTATTTGCTCTGCTGCAAGTTCCCATTGACCACTGGTCAAATCTGTTGCCCCATTTTTTTCTTGGAATCTTTCCAACGTAGTAGTGAACTGAAGCTGAAATATAGATCCCAGATCAATACAGAAAGATGTTGGAAAATGGTGGTCATTGATAATTATTTGTTATCATATGATTGTTTTTCTTCTTCAAATGGTTACTTGCCACATTCTTATTATTTGTTTTTGGTACCAAATGGCAACTTGCAGTTTGAGATATAAAGGATTACTAATTTGAGGAAATCAAGCCCATGCAAGTTTGCAGCATGGTTTCATTTATGCTAAGTTCTGGTGTGGTACAGTGATAGGTCCATCAAAGGAAAAAGGGTTGACAATCTTTTCATCATCCATACCCAATTTTTTTTGACTTTAGTTTTCTGTGATCCAAATATAGTATGAGAGGTTGCTCAAATTTGAGCTAGTTATTATTATTTAAAAAATCATAGGCCTTTAGCTATGCGAGTCAATGCCACTAGTGACAAAAACTTTTAGAATCTTATACTGTAGGATAAGTGGAACCTTGCTAATTCGTGATTTTAGTTTGATAAAGCACAAGAAAATGGACATCTGGAAAGTTGATGGCGTTGGATTACAAAATACAAGTGGATATGTCATGCATTGTGATGAACCCATCTAATTCTCAGAGTTCCATTATTTATTGGCATTACAAAATGCAAGTGGGCATGTCATGCATTGTGATGAACCCATCTAATTCTCAGAGTTCCACAATTTATAACTTGGTTAGGCTTAATAACAGCAGACTAGATAGGGCTACTTCAAAATTTGTTGCTTTTCAGCTCGTGAAAAATTAGATGACGTTATCCCAATTCCAAGATTTATGGTTAGTTACCTATGATTTTTAGTGCTTAATGCCCATGTAACTCATCTAGCATGACGACTAGTCAGATTGGCTAACTTGGGCAATAATGACAGTGATTCATATGGATATTGCTTTCTATCATTTCTTACTGCGTGGAAACACCTTGTGTAGGTTCTGGAGAGTCTTGAACATGCTATGAAACGAGATGCTCCAATTATTGCCGAATACCTTGGAGGTGCTGTAAACTGTGATGCCTACCATATGACAGATCCTCGAGCAGATGGACTTGGTGTTTCATCTTGCATTCAGAAAAGCCTTGAAGATGCTGGTGTGGCTCCAGAAGAGGTAATAGATAGTTTTGGTTCCACTCTCAAGTCATACAGATTATTTATCTTCCTGTTTGAACTTTGTTTCACTCTTCATTGACACTAGAAAAGACATTATTGGATTTTTCATTAATCTGATGAAATTCCATGTTAATCATTTTGATCAAGCTTACATGCTTATGTCCTTGTATGTATATATCATATTCCCCTCGGGGTGGTGCGGTGGTTAAGGCATGGGAGGTTGCCACATCAGGTTTTGGGGTCGAAACTCAGTGCGGCCAAGCATGCCCTCTCCTATGCCTTGACCACTTGCACTAATGGCTAGTAGCCACCCGTGATTTACCTCCTCCGTGTTGGCCTAGGGACGGGTTGGTGGAGGTTCTGTGGTGAGCAAATTGCCTTTTGCCACATGTATGTATATATCATAAAAATTATCTTTGTTTTATATATCTATGTCCTATAGTTTTGATCAAAATTTCTTTTGTTTACCTATCATATATTTTTCTGGGTATTTTGTGTCCTTGTTTTGCAAGCACATGATTTGTCAGATAAAAAAACTGCAAACTGAATGGTCTAGCTACTGCTAAATGGAAAGTTTTCTCTGGGTTTGTTCTCTTTATTTATGTCCAAATTAGAATGTTGTGTATCTGAAATCGATCACTTTCCTTACAAAAATTTGTAATTTATGGTTCTACTCGTAGTATGACTCCTAATATGGCAATACAAGAGCAATTTGTTACACTTACATTGCTTGTAACCTATGTCTTGTCTCTTGACAAGAAAACTGCCACTTGGCTCACATGAAATTTGACATTTGAAACTCAATATGCCACACGTGTGAGCTGCTCGAAATGATGTAATGAACAGCAGATCAGCACTTGCAAGAGTTTCCTAATTCTGAAAATTCTTTCCAAACTTCTCTGAACTCTTGACCTTGAATTTCTATTTTCAGGTTAATTATATAAATGCTCATGCAACTTCCACACTTGCGGGAGATCTAGCGGAGGTGAATGCCATTAAACACGTTTTCAAGAATCCATCTGAGATCAAAATGAATTCTACTAAGGCAAGGACCTTCTTGTCATCTTTGAATGATTTGCAATGCTTTATGTTTTTCTGAGATGCTCTTGTTCCTCCTTGTTTCAGTCTATGATAGGACACTGCCTTGGCGCAGCAGGAGGTCTAGAGGCTATCGCTACTGTGAAAGCAATAACTACAGGATGGCTGCACCCCTCAATAAACCAGTTTGTAAGTGAAAATAGTTTTATTATTGAAATGGAAAAAATGAATGTGCTATTATTGCAAAGTTGTAATGACATATATCAATGGTTCATTGACAAATTCTGGCTAGATATTTTTCCACACAAGAACAATACACAAAATTGGTAGATGTAATAAAATATGAATTGGGATACAATCATATTTTTCTTCATTAGTTAATAAGAGATGGAATTAAGGTTAGTCCAAATAATATAGTCTACTTGCTGAAAGATATATGATATGTTAGATAATTAATTTGATGTTTATGTTCATAGCTATATAAATCCTAGTTGATAGTTGATACCAGCCGATCTAGGGGTGAAGAGGGGATTACTTGGGCTTGTTGGTGAAAGAAAGAACCACCCCCCCTAGTCTATCATCTGTTGGTATATAAAATCACTATTGTTGATACCAATGTTGATATCAAACCTTCCAAAAACTTAGGTTTCATTCATATTGGATTAGTAGGATGGTATCAATGAGAAAAATTCAAAAAAGCAAGACATTTTAAAAAGTAGATAATATTAATCTATTAAAGACTGAATAAATTAATAATTAATATTTGATAGTAAAAAATGACATGATTTACTTTTTTTATTTTTAATATTCCAATAAAAATTACTATTAGTATAATCTTTGATTATAAAGGGCCCGCCAATATGGGGGTGCCGGGAAGGGTCGGACCACATTGTGCCAATTGCACGCAGCCGTACTTTACATTTTGCAAGAGGCTATTTCTGCGACTTAAACTTGTGACCTTATTGTTACATGACAACAACTTTACCGTTGCGCCAAGGATCTCCTTCTATAATTACTAATTAATGGAGTTAGTATTTACCATATCTATATTACTTAATTAAATAATATTAATTTTATATGATATATTGTTACTACAGGACATATAATATATTTCTATTTAATATAGTATTATCTTAATATAATATATTAAACTATTAGCTTATTATTATTATTTTATATAATTATATTGCCACAAGATGATCCACCAATGATGTTGAACTCTTATGTTACTCCTTCGACAATTAGATCGGTGAATCCTTTGTCAATTGTGGATGACAATAGGATGAGACAGTGGAGTGAGTATTTAACTTCTCGCTCTCACCTTGTATGCGAAGCGGGACAGAGTAACTTATGGGGTGAATTTCTTTCTATCCTAGCCCAACTCCTCTTCTTGTATAAGTTGAGTTTGGGGAGAGACAGGAAAACCTAAAATAAAATACATATAGAGCTGTGAACCACCTCTTCTAGAAATCAAGCTCTTCTTCAGAGGCAAAGTCTCACTCTCTACAAGATTCTTTTAGGATCCCTTAGTTAGAATTACCAAGCCGATTCGGAAATTGCAGCCTCCAACCAAAATCATTGATATCTTTCAGTTTTGATGTGATTCCATCAATTTGTTTTGAGATACAAGTGGTTTCATCTTTCAATTTCATAATTTCAGTGACCTTCATAGAGAGGTCAGAGAAAATGACCAGAATCAGATTGCCTTTTGCTGACTCTGATCCAACTAGGTTGATCCAAACTGTATCATGATTAAATGAGTTAGCTAAATATGAAGATTGCCCGATTTTAGGATGATTAAACTATTTACTATTTAATTAAGAATTTGGACCCTTTAATAACTAACTCTTAATTGATTAGGTGAATCCTAAAATTAAATTACGTTAATGTTCTTTTTGCTTTTCACACCGAAAATAATTTCAAGATTTATTAGTAATTTCAACTTTTTATCCGTTTTTCTTTCTTGACGTTGATATCTTTGCATTTGTTTTGATAAAATTTAGTTTTACCAATTATATATGAATTTAGAATATTGTAGATGTAGCTTTGTTTGAAAATCCAATTTATGAGAAAATTATATTATTTAATTACTTGAATTTAGAATATAAATCATATTATCATTGAATAATATTATTTAATTACTTAATAGTAAATATTCATTTTATAAAATTTATGCATATTCATGCACAACCAACTAGTGATTTTGAAAGATTGTAAAACCTTGCTTCTTTTCCATTTCTGGTGTATATAACAAAACAAGTCCAGAATCCATTCTTTTTGTAACTAGACCCACAACAAACAGCTATTCTCATTACACATTACCAACTTCTACAACAATTTGACGTTGGCATTCTCCTACAAACGAAACCACATCAACACCTCTACAACACAATTTTAATTAATGATTAGATGCGGACAATAAGAACTAGACCATGACTCCGCTAACATAGCTTTTAATATACCTTCTCCATGTGTTGGACATCTTCTGGGTTAGGTTTGTATCAGCAATGTGTGTGCCTGAGCTGAATGGGTACTAGTGTTATTTGGTGTAACATGCACTCTGTGGTATTAAATAACTCGTTGGGCCACAAAAATCAGTAGCATCATTCAGCTATATCTAGAAGGATGAAATGAATCTTATCTATATGTACACTTTTATGAAATAATATAAAATTTCTGAAGGATTTGAATTTAATAAAAATCAGTTGTGTGGATTTGAGTTCTCGTCTAAAATCAAGTAGTTGTTTAGCAGTCCAGACTCATTTTCACAAGGCAATCTATGTTTCAATTTGGAACAGAATACAAGCACGGACTTTCACTAAGTTAACTCTTATCTTATTCGCAATAACTGCAGAACCCAGAGCCATCAGTGGAGTTTGATACTGTAGCAAACAAGAAGCAGCAGCATGAAGTCAATGTCGGTATGTCTGTAATTCTTCTCATGTATTGTTTTATTTCCCTAATGCACCTTTCTGGATTCATTTAATCCCGTCTCTCATGGTAGTTACCTCTCTTGCAGCTATTTCCAATTCATTTGGTTTTGGAGGGCACAATTCTGTGGTGGTATTTGCACCTTTCAGGGCTTGATTCCTTTTCGTTCTGCGTTGATGATTACCTTCCTCAAGTGCTCACTGCGTGATGTGTTGGGGGATTAAGATTCCACTTGAATTCTTAGAGATTTGATTCTTGCAATTTGTGTTTCGTTTGTTTGGTCAAAATCCAGATAGTGTGGAGTTTTATGAGGGGAAAGGGAGGAAGTTTCCCCTTTAAAGAAATTGGTGCATTTTCCAGGTAGAATGGAATTGAGAAGGAATGAAGTATGTATTCTTTGGAGAATGAAATGATATGAATCTAATATGAATATGCATTGTTTAGTTTATTTCGTCTAGTGAAATCGATGATCTATGTTGTGCTGCCTTATAGGAAGATTGTAATATTCTGCATAATAATTATCACTGCTAAAATATTTCTAAAAAGCTAGTCCTAGCATGCTTAGTGCTAGCGACTCACCCAATTTACTAATCTAGTTCATATGACGAGCACGATTCAATTCATAAGTGTATCATATTCCACTGGTCGTGTTCAATTTATCCAACTCTTGTTTCATCTAGTTTGCTCACTTCACTCGGACATCTTGCTTGCTTTTGCCTCTACATACCAGTTAGACATTTTGTTTACTTTTGCAATTATTGTCACACTCAGATTGATGATTTCACGTTACTTGTTTGGCCACCTTGTCCAGGCTAACCTAATTATCCTATGCTTAGCTCATTTGAGTCACTTGAATAGTTTAACAAATCTAATTCATCAACTTGCCAACTTATTCGGAAGTAGCAATATTGACTTAATTTGCAACAATACAAATAAAATCCAAAAGAGGCTCCCATTCAGAGGAGCGATAAAGGATCAATCAAGATTTGAATTTCAAATGTGATGAATATCTTAAAGTTCGATTTCTGAGCATGTATAGATAAATAAATTAAGAGGGAAGGAAGACTATCTGCTTTTAGGATTAATCGTGTGAAAAATTCATAAGGAACGAAACATAACTTAATATATAAATTGGTTATCATTTGCATAGATCATTCTTTTTCAAATAATAATAATAATTTTCTTTTAATGTATTTAATTCTTCACAATTTACTTTATGAAATTATTTTATAAAAACATATTATCTTTATATTAGTTTTGTTTTTTAATGACTTGAATAATATAATTTACTTGTAACGCCATTAATACAACAAGGCGCAAATTGTCATCCTAATTTTATGCTCATTTATGCAATCAACAAGACGCAATCAACTTGGTTAACGCATCCAGCCCAAAACCATATTCATCCATTTATGCTCATTTTAATTGGGAGGACGAATTCAAAAGCTAAGGTAAAATTTTCACATGGAATTTTTGTTGTTGTTTATTCGGCTTTTTACCAAAAGACGTACCCAGGATATGGTATTTACCAAAAGGCAAAGTAAGGTTTCATATCTACCAAAAAGCGCAGCTAAAATAGTAAAATTACAGAATTACCCCTCCCGCCAAAAGCCCTTTTCTATTATTTCCAATTTCCATACATCTGAACCACAAATAATTAAATAAAAATGATGGCTCAAGTGGAGATGTCGTAAACAAATAGCTTTCTCCCTCTCTTTCTCCTTTCTCTACGCGTTTAATGTGTTGCCACCGATATGCGGGTTCGCTCCTCTGCTCGTGAAAGATCCTACTTCCCCCTTCGTAGTCAAAGTATTCCGGGCAAAATCCAGACTTTGTCCGAGGGTTTAGGGTTGTCGTTAATATTCTTCTTTCAGAATGATGGAAGAAAGCTTGTCGCTTGGCCTATCATCTCCTTTCAGAATGATGGTTAAAACCTGCAACGAGTTGGTGTATGGTATGTATATGATTAGAAATTTTATTGCGAATGTAGGGTTCAAATGATGTTACATAGAAGCTCCATTGGTACAGTGTGCTCGGTCACTTTAAAAGTTTTTTCAAGCAGACCCAAATAAGGGAAGGCATCCTGGATATGTCATTTTACATGAAAGACACATAGCGATTATAAAAAGGACACCCTTTAGTATTTTCTTGGACATAGAAGATATGCAACATATCCGTGGCATATTAGCGAATATATT
>JBBPFP010289842.1:0-17326 GCA_037974795.1 Kaempferia galanga | reverse complement strand
TTGATAATTAGTTATAGATCTTTAAATGAATTTCAATTTGTTATATTATGTATCGTATGGTTTAACCCGAGTAAAAAATTATTTTCTTTCAAAGTTTAAGATTTATTAGTATTCACATTGTAACAACTATAAAACACAAGACGCACAATATATTAACTTGAAACTCATTTAGATATTTATAGTGGTTATTAGTTTTTAACCCATAACAATCTGGTTTCAACTAAGACAAATCTTTTAAAACTTTTTTTAAAGGCTTCGAATAATTTTGTTTTGAATTACAATCATGTTGTTGCAGTTACGAAATAGTAGCTGCTACAACTGTATGGAAAATAATTTTTGTTTGAAATAAAATCATATTGTAGCTGCTCAAGTTTAAGATTTAAATGGAAAATATATGAGAGGGATAATAATGAGAATATTATAGTGGATGATAGTTGTGGTATGCTTTAAGAGTGGGATATATTTTTTTTTTTGATAAAAAATTAAAATGGGATGATTTGGAAAAAAAAAAAAAGATTTTGGTTTTTTCCCCTAAGTATATTCTACCAAATTATAGTTTTTTTTCCTACCAAATTATAGTTTTTTCCCAGGGAATCCTTCTATTTAAAATTTAATGAGAACACCTAAAATCCCTTGCTTGAGAGTTCGTCTTATCTATTGCATAAACTTCTCATTGACTCTTGAAATTGTGAACACGTGAATAATATTTTATGCCTAAAAGTTCATCGTGAAGCTTTTTATATTGAATTGCTCATTAACTGTCAAACATTTCTTGATAATTTTACTTTCTAACTTAGCCATTAATTTTAGTTTTAAGATTCAAATTAGTCCTTCATTCAACATGTTTTATGATGAACCAGAATACACGTAGATTCCTATTTATCTAAATGTCAAAAGAATAATTTACTAAAAATAGTAAGTATACGTATTCTTAAGAACTTAATAAATTCTGAACAAGTTTACCTAATAAAATGTATTTAAATAAAATAATTCTTTATATATAAGAATTTTAATCAAATTAAAATTATTTTATTTTATATTTACTAGCTACCGCTTTACCGGGCACAATTTGGAAATTAAAATATTTTAGAATGAAAAATATATTGGAGTGTTATTTTATTTATTTATTTTTTTAAATTCAATCATTTAATAAAAACACGTGAGCCACGTGACTTTGATTATTTTTTTCCCAGAACAATCCACAGATTCTCAAGTGGCCGTGTTAGTCTGGGATTGGGTTTGACTTTCATATCGTTAAGCGGCGTTGCACGGCCCAACAATCAAAAGTTTATGGGATCCTGTTCAAGTTTTGTAGCGGGATGCATTCTTACAGTCCTTCCGAACAACTGTACGATATCAGATTTATCGTCGCGTAACTCCAAGTCTCGCTCTGATCCATACGATAGTTTTGAAGAGGATCCGGATGCAATCTCCGTTCCGCCCAAACCCTAATCCGGGAGAGAGCGAACGAGAGATCTCGCCGTGTTGGCATCCAGTTGGAAGTGCTCTCCTTTGCTTCCATCTTTCTTCTCCCAGGTATTTTCTTCTCCTCTTCATTCTCGTGTCCTGGTTGAGTTGGTATTTGCCCCTACTCGGGGCTGTAGGTTGTTCATTTTCCATCCAGCTTTTGTTGCTTCTCTTTGCGGATCGTAGTCGTTGGTTTGCAGAAATGGATGCTTTAAGGCAAAGCAGGAGTGATGGAGCTGCTGCCCTCTACTCTATGGTGGAATTGCTAGTGGCAGAATCTGTAATGGTTACAGAAAGGTTTCTCCTTTCGCTTCTCCTGCCTGTATGATTTCTTCCTCTCCCTTGATTTTTTTTTAAAAGTTTGATTAAGTTGCGAATTTGAAGATTGACTATGTTGGTTTTCTTTCTCCATGCTGAGCTTTATAGGTAGTGAGGTATAGCTTTCTGCGTATTTGCATGTCATTATACAGCCTCTTTTCATTATGTTGCTCAGAAGATTATGCGTTTCTTTGGAGTTCAGTGTTGCTTAGTTTTGGGAAGATCAAGGAATTGTAACTTTCACAGTCTCTAAGTAGATTGATATTTTTTTTTGAGAAGCTTTTGTATGGCCTTGCCCTTCTTTTTATGATGTCTATTGGATGCCTCCAAACTTAGAATAGGCCTAGGTGCTGTTGTGATTTTGAATATTTCGTTGCGATGCTGAGCTGTTTGAATACTAAGGTGAACTAGGCCTTTTATTTTTGTCTTTCCTATGGCGGCTTAGCTTTTGTAGGTGGACTCGTATTTGAGGATGGGACTTTGGTGTTTTGTTTCCATTATCTACTCTTTTTGTTTTTACCTTTAGCTGTCGAGTCTTTGCATGATGGGGAACAACCCACTATACCACATCTTCTTTACTGTGAACACTAAGGTAAATTAGGCCTTTATTTTATCTTTCCTATGACGGCTTAGCTTTTGTAGGTGGACTCATATTTGAGGACGGGTCTTTGGTGTTTTGTTTCCATTATCTACTTTTTTTTTACCTTCAGCTGTCGAGTCTGCGTGATGGGGAACAACCTACTATACATCTTCGTTACTGTAATTATAATCTGGTTGCTTCGCATTGTTCTCTAATTGATGTATACATCCAACTTGGAACAGATAGCTGTCCGAACGATGCAGAAAGAGTTACATTGTCAACGAGGAGAATTTTAGATGCTTGCAGTTAGTAGGATTAAGTCTAGCATGTAATTAATGATTCCTCTCAAGTTAGGCTGCTTCCTCTTCTCAGAAACATTTTCTTTATTCTAAACCAAGATGTTTTGGCTTGGGTGGTTTAGGCTCTGTTACTTATGGGGAAACATACTCGTTTTCATTTTCCTTTTGAAGGGAAAAATGTTCATAAAAAATTCCAAATTTGTTTGATAAGCATTTTTCAGGAAAATAAGTGCAACCCAAACAGAAAGTCAATATTTTTTTCTATCAGAAAGATAGATCACCCTTTGTTTATGATATAATTTTTATTTTATAGAGAAAAAAATTGCGGCAACTGCCTTTTTTTTTTACTTTCCTTTTCATTTTCCACACCCTCATTTTTTTCGCCTTGATAAATGAAAGCTAGAAACTCTCTTCTCTTGTGATTGCCATGTTTTACAAGTCTATGCATTGAATGGCCATTTTACCCATTCATAACAATTATTAATCATGTTTTTTCAGAGCATGTGAATAACGGAGAATGTTGTAAACTTTATTGTTTGCACCTTCGTTTTTTAGTCTAATCTCTCTGTCTATTTCTATTTTTAACCATTTTGTTACCCTCTAATGAAATTCTTGTGACTTCGTAACTTATTTATCCAGTTATGCCTGGAACAGACTATGTTAATATATGCACTTTAGGTTTTGACCTGCGAACTGTGGAAATTAGCTCCGGTTGTAATTATTGAGAAACTATTACTTCTTTTTGTACAAACTCCTTTATTTGACCATACAGGAAGATGCCTGATTCATGGTAAAGCTGAGATCATTGGTTGCCATTGTTTCCTTGATAAGGTGTACCTTTTTTCTTCCTTACTGCTAAAAGTTGAAACTGCTTCAGGTGGGATTATTATCAGGTGAAACTGCCCCTCCAAGGGAAGAGTCAGAAACAATTTATAGGTAGGTTCTCTAAACCTTTTGTATATTTAGTTATATTGGCACTTACTGCTCTCTTCCTCTTAAGAATGATTCGAAGAGGCAAACACAAAGCAGTCCCTGAGAACAAGGATGATGGTGAGTCGGATGATGAAGAGGATGACAACGAGGATGAAGATGGAGATGAACAAGAAGATGAGGGGGGCGAAGATGATGTTTCTGGCGAAGATAATGATATTGATACATATGATGATGATGATGACCCTCAGGCCAATGGTGAAGGAGGAAGTGAAGATGAAGATGATGAGGACGACGACGACGATGATGAGGAAGAGGACGACGATGGAGATGAAGATGACGAAGACGAGGAAGAGGATGAGGAGCTCCAACAACCACCCTCCAAGAAGAGGAAGTGAGGTGCTACACCGCATCTCTCTCCGGCATCTTGGCTTTCTAGGTTGTTTCAATTTGGGTGTTGGCAATTAAGGAGAGGTTAGTTAATGGCTGGGAGGGGATGCACCGGGATTAGGTAAACAGGTTCAACGTCCTTTGTACTAGCCTTGATCTTCTTATGCCGTGTTATGTTAAACATACAACTACCAATAGACATTTGGTACAAGCTTAATCATTCTACTTGTTGCAGTATCTAAGGTGCTTGCATATTTTAGCACTGTTTTAGATTAAGTGAAACATCCTTAGATTTAGGCAGGATTAATTGTTTCTTGCATTCCTTCTGGTGAGTGGATTCTTTCAGTGTTATTTGGCTGTCGTCTTTGAATCCTTCTTTCATGAATGTCTCTTACAATGGTTATGTCCTATAAGTTTTCTGCTTAGTAGAACTTTAAGATGACAGAGGTGCCTTGGTTCCTCTTTAGGATGAAGACAAAATTAGATATGTCTTGCACGTTCAATTTTCGGAATTCTCTTTTACAATTTTTGTCTTTTTTTCCTTTTGATGCGTGTAAATTGTCTTTCTCAAGGGACAAAAAAGAGTAGACGTGGAAAAGGCAGTTTGCCCCCTGCTAATACGTTTATGAAAGAGGTGAATTATGGGGGATTACTGTGCAAGTGTAGATGTTGCTTGTATTCGATGTCAAAATGTCCAACCATGCCTACTTGCACGTGACAACTTGCAAACTCAATGGTCTTGAGCTGGTTAATATGAATCAGATGATTAGATATTCATAACACAAATGTGTAAGGTTGGCTGTCCGTTTTAATTGGTTGTTGCCTTTGTATTCCAACTGCCCCAACCAGATAAAGGACTAAATATAAATAGGTAGTTAGGCGTTTCGGGAAAGCATATGAATGCTTCTCAAAGACCAAGGTAACATCAGTAAGTAAGTGAACAATAAATGAGGTAGATGAGATAGTTGGCAGCTCAGCCCAGCTTTCAATGATCGAACAATTCTTCCTACCAACAATAGCAGCCACAACAGCCCAAGCTTCTTATCCCTTCTCCAATAAAGCTCGTTTCCCTTCCCTTTCCTCTCACAATGAGATGGTAAACAATCACGATAAGCATAAGCAGAATACAGTGATGAAGGCAGAAGAGGAACAAGGTTTAACAATGGAGGAGAAGGAAAAGCCAGAAAAGGAGGGGAAGGCAAAGAAGCAATGGAAGCTAGTGAGCTACGATGAGCTTCCAGGTTATATGAAGGAGAACGAGTTCATAAAAAACTACTACAGAGCCGAGTGGCCTCTAAAGAATGCTCTGTTCAGTTTCTTCTCGTGGCACAATGAAACCCTCAACATCTGGACGTATTTGCTCACTCCCCTTTAATCTCGGCCTCTTTCTTTCGCAAAACAAAGGCCTCGTGTTTTGACGCTTAGTAGAACTTTGTGGTTTCAGGCATGTGTTGGGATTCATTGTGTTCTTGGGATTAACTTTGCTTCATGTCAGTCATCATGTGCCAGAGGTGGCTCAGTTTGTTGGCCATATCACTTGGTGAGAGATCTCGATCTTCTCTTGAACGCTTAATATGATTTCTTAAGTGAAAATTGGTGTTTGTATCCGCCTGTTCGATCTGATTCACTGATTAATTAGTTTAGAGTTAATTTTATTCTGTGAAATTTGGTGGTTGCAGGACAATCCCAGCGAGTGCAGTCGAGAATGTCTCCAGCAATCTTGGCAATTTCTTTGGAGTAAGTCTCAATTTATTTTCTTATATTTCATCTACATACCTGAATCTTTCACAAATTTCAAAAGAATTTTGATAGAAATTGCGAACTTTTTTGCGAGCAGGAAGCAGCTTCGTACATCAAGCTGCCAGTTAGCGTTTCCGCTTCCGAGAAATCGGCGCCGGTGGCCGTCCGGTGGCCCTTCTTCGTCTTCCTCGGCGGCGCCATGTTCTGCCTTCTCTCAAGCAGCGCGTGCCACCTGTTCTGCTGCCACTCGCGCCGCCTCAACCTCTTCCTCCTCCGCGTGGACTACGCCGGAATCGCCATCATGATCGTCACCTCCTTCTTCCCCCCGATCTACTACATCTTCCAGTGCGAGCCTCACTGGCAGCTCATCTACCTCGTTTCCATCTCCACAATGGGCTTCGTCACCGTCTTCACCCTCCTCTCCCCGCAGTTCTCCGCCGGGGAATTCCGCGCCTACCGCGCCACGCTCTTCGCCGGGATGGGCCTCTCCGGGATCGTACCCGCCCTGCACGCGGCCGTCGTCAACTGGGGCGAACCGCGGCGCAACGTGACGCTGGCCTACGAGGCGGCCATGGCGACGGCGTACCTGACGGGCACCGCCTTCTACGTGGCGCGGGTGCCGGAACGGTGGAAGCCCGGGAGGTTCGACCTCGCCGGCCACAGCCACCAGATATTCCACGTGTTCGTCATCGCCGGGGCGCTGGCGCACTACGGCGCCGCAGTAATTTTCCTGCGGTGGCGCGACGAGGTAGGCTGCGCGGCGGCCTTGTGACCGGTTGAAACTTTGCAGTTTGACGTGTTAGATTTCGTTTCTATTCATGGTGCAAGTGTGAATTCGATAATGTTTGGATATTGAAACATTGTATACACATGTACGATCTGATCAAAACAATATCATTTGAAACATTGTAATCAACAAGTTCTTCCTATTCGAAGTTGAATCGAGTTACCAAATCAGTAAGAATATGCATTATTGTGGTAGAGAGAAAAAAAAAGAATATTTAACTTACATAATTTTGGATGATCAATTTTATCTTATTATCAAGTATTTTTAGATTAATCATCTATTAAAAAAATTTATATGTTAATTTATCAAAATTAAGACTCTAATAGTTAGTAGATATTTGAAAAATTAAAAAGTTATCGTCTCTCACAACCATTTATAAAAAAATAAATTGAAAAATTTTAGGTGGCCAATATGGAAAGAAAAGAAGTCATCCTATTACTGCACCATTGACCCGATGCAACATTTTATTGTGTTAGAATGGCAATCGAAATGTAATGGAATTATATTAAATAGCAAGGATTCATTTTATTTATTTAATGCTTGGTCAAATAATTTACTCGACACTTATTTATTTAATGCTTGGGCCAGATTTTGTTTTAGCCTAATTTGCTCCATTTTTATTTCTTTGTTTTAGTTTTGATGCGCAAGTTGACAAGTAATTTCCATTGAGTTGGTAGCTCCTTCCACCATCCGCCACTCGGTTTGACTTTGACCACGGCAAAATGCCAAGTCTCTCTTTGCTGATTGGTCCATCTTTTCCTTCTTAAAAGCTGATAGCTGCCTCGTTGTTATCGATTTGCTTTTGAGTTCCTTTACACAGTTCGTCCTCTTTCTCGCCCAATTGCTGCTCTTACTTTTCTCTTCGATCACCATGGCTCTGGTTTCTGGAATCCAAAACCAGATCCTCGATGTCACAGGTAATTTCTCAAATCAGTTTCCTCCCTCGGTGCAGTTTGATTTTTCTTCCCTTCACTTTGCCCTTTGCAATTCTGGTTGCTTTGGACGGGCAGTGGTTGGATGCAGCAAGCTAAGGGACACCGAGTTTTTCTCGCGCCAGGATCCGTACGTCTGCATTGAGTATGCTAATTCCAAATTCCGCACACGCACCTGTACAGGTTGGTGTTTTATTTTTATACCTCCTTGCTATCGATTTCGAGAAGAAATTTCTTTTAGGTGGTTCAAGTTCCATCTCTTACTGGTTGGTCGAATCAAGGGTCTGTGCTGAAAAATCTTTGATTTGGGATCCCAGATGGCAGCAAGAATCCCACCTTCCAGGAGAAATTCCAGATTCCTCTCGTCGAGGGCCTCCGGGAGATGAACGTGACAGTCTGGAATAGCAATACCTTGAGAAGCGACGATTTCATCGGCAGCGGCAGGTTTGACTTAATCATTCCCAGTTTCTTTGCTTTTAATTAATCAGACTAGGGTTTGACTGCTAGAATGATAGAGAACCAGTCTTCTTTTTTCTGTTCGTAAATTTTACTTTTATTTATGGAACTGATTCTTCATATTTTTTTGAATAATAATTTGGATATTTAATTTATATGCTGCAGCATTGATGCTAATTTCTTTTCTGCTTAGGATTCAACTGCAAAAGGTCCTAACCCAGGGTTATGATGACAATTCTTGGCCTCTACAGACTAGACATTCAAAGTAAGACTTGTATTTGATGTCACTCCACTACTATAACCAAATTATTCTTCCTACATTTAAGTTGGAGCTTACCGACATTTGTTTTGCAGGTACGCCGGAGAGGTCAAGTTGATCATGCACTTCCAAAAAGCATCTGTAAGTTCATTTAACAATGTTTTTTATATATATACTTTGAAATTTGTAAATTCAATTAGAAATCTTCAACAAATTGCATGTGGTCATATTATGTAAGCAGCAAAAGCCTTCTGCGGCTCCTACATCTGGTCCACCTTACTTGCCAGGAGCTCCACCTCCAGCATATCCCCCTCCTTATGCTCCATATGCACCTACAGCTTATCCTGGAGCTAGCGCATATTCAATGTATCCTCCTCCAGTTCCATCTCCATATCCAAGTTCTCCTTATCCGCCTCCACCACAAGGCTATCCAACACAAACATATCCTCCTGCTCCTTATCCACCAGAGTCCTATCCGCCGCAATATCCACCTCCACCAGCACAACCTTACTATCCACCTGGTAAGATTAGAAACAGCACCACCATTTGCTCTAATGCCAACACTTATTGGAACACATTAGCAATGATTGATGATTGAAATTCTTTTGCAGGGCCTTACCCTGGTTCACATTATCCACCTTACTGAGTAAGTGATTGGTGAAAAAATGTAGCAAATGGTTCTTTTTTCTGCTGCATAGTTAGGTGCTGGCTTTCTCTCACATCTTCCCTAGATGTCTTTTGTATGTTTCTTTTGTTTAGAAGCTGGTATGCTTATCTGCAGATAACATCAAACTAGTTCTGTTTGGAATGAAGTATTACTCTTTCCCCGTTTGCAATTGAAGTATTCTTGTGTATAATTGCTCCATATCCATATGAGTATAACATTTACTAGTGCTTGTCATTTCATACCGGCATTGTATTTTATCATCCGATACTAATCTGGAATCATACAGATCCGACAACTTGGCTGTTTTAGCTTGAAAATATATATTTAATTGTAGACATAGAGGTATCTTGGAACTGGAATACACAGACAAACCACTGCACTTCTTTCTGGATGCGATAGAGTTTATATGCCTAGGATAGACAAGATCATCCAGCTAACAAATTCCTCATACTTGTGTGTGTGTTTAACCATCAGGTAGAATACCTAACATCAGATATGGTGATGCATAGTTGCATGCAATCATCTGCCATTTGAAAACCTGTCAGGCAATTTAAGACCTTCTGAGATGTAGCAGAAAGAGATGCTTCACCTTCAGCTTCCTGAAGGCTCATCCTGAGTGTCTATTACTAAAGCTACTAAACTCAATATTTCTTTCATAATTTGATTATTAGATGAAATTAGATATACTTTGTTGTGGAGGCGCACCAAAAATTGTTGAGTGATTTGTGGGCTGGGCACAGAGACTGGGGGAGCACATTATTTGTGAGTTGAATCCAATGATGAAGCTTGAAAATTGTTGTGGAAGCATGCATGATTTTGCTTATGTAGGTATCTTAATGAACTCTACTTGTGTCAAAATAATGTCTGGCTGTATCACACGTTCTGACGTTCACTTGCATTTTGCCTATCGCAAAGGATAATGGATCCTAAATTGTGTTGAACTTTAGAAAATACAGAACGCCAAAAAAGTGACCATTGTCATTAACCACTCTGCTTGGTCTTTTCAATAATCTATAAATGAAGTTGTATTGTTCGGCAAATTAGACAAGCTCATTTGCTTAAATTCATAAGATCACTCCCTGGAACCAAGATTCAAATATGAAACGAGCAATGCCATATATTCTTTTCTTCCTCCCTCCGTTTACTGCTATCTTTTTCCTTGTTCATTAAATTGTTCACGAAGTTATAAACCGCCGACCTCCAACAATAGTTCTAGAGATGAAAATATTATGCTCCTTCCTAGCTAGTTTATACTAGCTGCATTTTATGGATGCAATTCTCTGCTTTCCAAAGGCTGTAACAAACGCATCTTGATGAGCCCTACCAGCTGAAAAATCAAACACGCTATTGGAATTAATGTCTGGATAAAATTCTAGTTAACAGGTGTAATAGAATGGTGGCCGTAGAGTGACTACAGCATAGCGAGGACTGAGCTTAAAACAGATAGAAAATACTAGAAGGTTCCCTGAATTAGCAGATGTTAAACCCAAGCCCTGTCTTTGTTGTTTCTTTAGTCAAGAGAGGTCTCTGGATTATAGCATTATCAGTAAATAGGGCGATAAACAAGTCAAGCCAAGTTTTAGGATGTTCAAGTTTGTTTGATAAGGTAGCTAATCCAAGCCGAGGTTAAAATGAACCAAACCATTAAAATGATTGTTCAAGCTTGGTTTGGTTTATTTTTTATGAGCTTGAGCTTGGTTCAGGCTTGGCTTGAGTTTGATTCTTTCAGATGTTATCGAGCTCTCAATTCAAGCTTGTTTGATTGTTTGAAACTTTTGCTTGTTTGATTGATTATTTAGTATGTTGATAAGTGTTTTATTAATAAACATGATTCGTGAATATTGTTTACGAATATTAACGAGCTGAACACATATATGTTCAAGTTTGTTTAGTTTAACGAATTGTTGCTTGTTTATTTAATTGATACTGTGTGTATTGAGCAAACATAAACAAGCTCTTACCAAGCTGAACACCAAGTTTGTTCATGAACTTATATAGTTTATCCCAAGCTCATGATACTCTTAGAATAGCCAAACTGTGACTTTAATTTTTTTGTGGTATACTTTGTATTGTGTTCACAAATGTGCAGACTATTGACTCCCATTAGTCCTCACTTCTAGTCATGACCTTGTTGTTCCATTGCTGTCTGGTGGCTAACTTGAACCATTATTTGCATGTTAGCAAAATGTTCTCAAGGCACTCAAGGTTTTTATGATGTTTGGTCATGCCCACAAAGTATGAAAGTTGCGCATTTGTTCAATTTTTCCAGATTTGTGATGCAATTTCTCATCCATTCTCAATGTTTTTGTTGACAACTAAAACTCTTTTTATGATTAGGCAAAAGAAACTCCATTGTATCACACATTTTGTTATCAAATATATCATTTGTATATATATCTAAGGTTATCTAGGAATCTTATAGGTACTATTTTGTATTGGAAGATGTTACTTGAACCAAACTACGTCGAAGTTAGGAGGAATGCATTCCAGGCCTACACTAACTTATTCCAGTTCATTCTATTCTCATTGTTTTGAGCATAGATCAGGTTGGATTATTTTTTATAAATAAGCGTCTGGTTGAATCTGAGTGTCCTAAAAACACTAACGTAGGTGTCTATGAAAAAGTCACTAACAGATAAAAACCTTTTTTGATCCACCTGTCTAATGCCAGATCAATACATAATAAGACTCGACTTTAGACTTGGTCACGGGCTGTGGAAGCTTTCCCAAAGAACAGGTCCACTAAAAAAGCACTAAAATTGATTACTCTGTCGGGGACTAAGCGTGGAATTTTATGGCAGGCAACTTAGTGAGATTGCAAGTAGAAAACCGCATCTGTAGGTATTTCTCAAGTTGTTTCTAAGGCCCACTGCTGTTTGAGATTCCTATTTGTCCTGCCATGTTCCTTTAACTAAAAAAACTAATACGAGGACCACATCAGTTTCAATGGCAGGCTGGCAAGTCAATCGAATTGAGATTAAATAAGGTGAGAAAGATGGCAGTTCACAGATGTAACTTTAGGACTTCCAGTTGCAGCCAATATGAAATGTGTCTACCAGACTGTTTAAAGCATGAAATGATTGTATGTTTGTTTCTTTATTGGTTGAAAGTTTGTGCCTTGTGACATGCTTTTTTTTCCCCTGTCGCATGTTTTGGAAATTAGCCATCGGTCCTTAATCATAGCAGGGAGAAAAATAGTGCGGATGCATATCAACGATCAAGTTACTAATATTATTGTGATAATCACATATAGGCACTTGATGCCATGGGTGATATCTTCACCATCTGAAACCTGCAAAACCAAACTAGCAATCTAGATCGACCTATTGGATGAGAGATAGGAGTTCAGTGAGATCCATTCAATTAAGGGTAATCGAAATGAACTAAATGTTTAGCTGTTGTAATTCAAAAACTAAGACTCAGGGTGATCTTCACAGTGATGTTCCCTGTGAAGGCCCAGCCGTTGACTTGGAGAAGATTTAACTTCATGGTCGATTAATCAATGGTTAAAATTATTTTCTGTTTGTCAGATCTGTAAAAATCAAGTCCAACTCAGGCTTGACAAAACGTGTGAAATTTCCTTGTTTCTTAAAAGTATCGTAGTTTGTCATAATTTCTTTTAAACATTATTAGTTTGTAACTCATCGTCATCCCATGCGAAACGGGTGGAATTTCTCAATTGCAGTTTTTATAAATTTTTTTTATGCATTATTGTTTTCTAATTGTGAGTGTAGATTTTGCAAGTACAGCAACCTTTTTTGTTATTTTTTTTGTCGTATTAATTTATGAAATTGCCCAATTCGATCTATTTTCACGGGCTAAAGGCGAGCCTTCTTTTCCCTCCTCAAGAACAATATAATTAGATTAAGGATGGTGAGATAAAAAAGGAAATAAAATTAATAGAAAAAGGTGGGAAGCATGGTGTAAAGGGTGGCTGTCTTATTCTCTTGGAAAGATTCCTTGTTCTAAACAAGATTGAGCTAATGACAGAATATATACAACCAGCACTTTACATTGACTAACTTTTAGACCAGTAGCCACATGATTGTAGCACGAATTATTTCTATAGTTATGTTTTTTTTTAAAAAAAAAACAACAAGGCCAACAATAGTTCACCCGAAGTGTAATAGGACAGTTAAACAATGGCGGAGCCACACGTTGGCACTTGTGACTCACAACCTGAGATTGTTCGGGTATATCACTCTGGCCGGCTTCGTCATTGCAGTTAAATAACCTTTTAAAATTGTGCTTTAAAGTTGGGCTTCAAGGTCTTGCAGCTGCTTGAAGCACCAAGAAGGTCATGTTCCATCGAAGGTTAGTATTGTTGGAAGTATGGTCTCGTCCCGCCAAACAGTTCGGGAATTTCTTCAACTACCAATCATTGCCATTAAAGTCCACTAATGGAATTTGCTTAATCATTATTATCAACAAAACTACTCATATCTAGGTAGCAAAAGGACATGAGTGAATGAAGGAGACAGCCCTCCAAATCTCTAGTATTATTTTCTATTTATGGCAGAGTCTGTTAGGGTTTGGCACAGCAATTTAAACAATAATGATGATTGAATTCATCATAGCATGTTGCCTAGTCTATTGGTGTATGGATCCTACAAATAAAAAGGCGAAGTGAGAAAAAACAAATTTTTAAAAAAATGATAGATAGGTCTTTTTCTAACATAAATCTCTCTAAATAAATATTTTCTATGCCCACTAACAGAATATATTGATTAGCCAGTGCCAAATTTTTATTTCCCTACTTACTTAGGAAGATACTAGCTAGAGCATGATTGGTCTCCACTCATGAGCATCAACCTATCAATGCATTAAAAGGAGGGGTTGGATTACTAAACATGTGATTGTTCATCTCCTACCAATTGGTGGGAAAGCTAATTTACTCACTTCTAACATCTCTGTAAGTTCATCTTCAGGTTAATATGAAATAGATAAATCACTGATAACTATTAGCTTTGGACAATTGAATAGTGCATGGGAGAAGACGGGTACCTAGCTATTAGTCGGAATTTAACCTCTAGATTTCATAGTGGCAATACTACTATGCACTAGCTGACTCTCAGTCCGAGTTCATCTCCTACCAAATGATTACAAAAGAAGGAGAGATCAAAAATATTTTTTCTTCGTTATTATTATTATTATTGGTTTTTTTTGAAGAGGAGTTTTGAAATAAAATTATTACACTTAGATATCATCAATTGGAATCTCAAAAACAGTTTCTTCTAAATTAAAAGGAGAGATTGGATTGCTAAACATGTGATTGTTCATCTCATACTAAATGAAGGAGAGATTTAAATTCTAAATTCCTCCTCCTCATTATTTTTTAAGGAGATTCATGGCACAATAATAAAATTATTACTGTGTCACCTAGCAATCATTGCTCAAATCTTAAAAATAATTTTTTATAATATAAAATAAGATTACTTATAATAAATCCTTTACGGGCTCTCATTGACGGGAATTTCCTACCCCAAACTCCCTTTTTATTTTTTTTTAATAAGATCTTGATGCTTTTGATATATTTTTTTTAATGAGGTGCAAAAAAAGTAGTTTGGCCTGCCTTTTGATTTTGCCGTATTCACTTTAATAAACACGACATGATAAAACAGGTCAATTCAATTGTTTCGATCGCTCTAGAATTCACCCAATCTGATGATTGGAAATTGATATGACACGCTTCACAGACAATAGAACTTCTTATCATTTTTACATGACCACTGACATCATTAAGTTAACTGACTTAGAAAAATAATAATGTGATAATTTTCAGGTCACAGTTTGATCTATTAATCAGAGATAACATGACAATACTGTTTAAAGTTTTAAAGAGATTTTGATCATCTTAAAACATTTTATAAAAAAAACAGATAAAACTTGCAGAATAAAATTTCTGAGAGGGCAATAAAATTTCTTGGGCCTGAACAAATTGAATTGGTGGCAGGGATATGGTGCCATCAAGTTCACTGCAACTACACGACACCAGAAGCCATCAACGTGTATGAATAAAGAGGTGCAAGAATTTAATATTTTCCACTCCACCCATTGAATGGATTGTCGATGCACATGCCACGAGAGGAGACAGGCCTTGTACAGTGTACGGCATGGCACATCATGAACAGCTCGTACAGCATTACCTTTATTTCACGGGAAATTCGGGTAAAATAACCAAGAAACAAACGATCCAGTAGATCTAATAAAATTTGCATTCAAGGTCGATAAGATAATTTGTAAAATAGTGAGAGTAAAATTTTTATTAAAATAAATGTATTTGAATATTGTTCCAGTCAAAATATTGTGGAGGTTTAAGTCACCAATCAATGAATGATCCAATGCGTGTGTTGTCCGGCGGTTACCGATGAGGAAGATCAGATGGATCACGCTTGAATATAGGATTAGACTAGCGTCAGGCATTCTCGGTAGACTACTCTGACATTCTAACTTAGAGTTTACCTGAGGTAGAATGCAGGAAGGAGAAGATGAGTGGGAGGGGAGTCAAAGAATGGGGAAGAAGTCCTTTATGGTTACCATCTTTAGAGTATATTTATTGTCAAAAAAGCATTTCCAAGTCAGATATTGCATAGACCACGTGTTCTAGGATATTTGCAGGGAGAAAGTCTCATTGATGAGGCGATTATAGGCCAGCATAGGGGTGAGATGGATATGAGGATAAGGTCTAGGTTGAGTGGCCTCATGTATAGATGAAGTAGGAGACCGAAGCCAAGACAAAAGCTGAGACAAAATGCCCAGACAAAAAGCTGAGACAATTGGGACTGGGTCATGGAGGATGTTGGCAGTTGAGGCCGAGACAAGATGCTCAGATCTAAAGCTAAGACTGAGTCATAAAGGATGTCAGCAGATGAGGCCGAGACAAGATGCTGGGATCTGAGACTGAGACTAAGATTGAATCATGGAGGATGTTGGCAGTTGAGTTCAAGATAGGATGCTGGGATCAGAGACTGAGATTGATAGAGGATGTTGACGGTTGAGGCCGAGACAGGATGCTGGAATCCAAGGCTAAGTATGAGTCATGGACGATGTCGACAACTGATGCAGAGGCTGAGTCACAGAGGATGTCGCGGCAGCTGAGAGCGAAACAGGATGTTGAGATCGAAGACTGAGATCAAGTGATGGAGGATGTCAGTAGTTGAGGTTGAGACGGGATGCTAGGATCTGCAGTTGAGATTGAGTCATGGAGGATGTCAACAGTTGAGGCTGAAATAAAATGTTGGGATCTGAGGCTGAGAATGAGTCATGGAGGATGTCGATAGTTAAGACTAAGACAAGATGTTGTGATCCGAGACTGAGATCGAGTTATGAAGGATGTCTACAGTTGAGGCCGAGACAGGACACCGAGATTTGAGATTGAGGCTTGCCTCTTGGTTAACTCAATTTCTGGGGATAAGTGTTTTAAGTTAGGTTGATCAGACCCTAGTTTAATTTAAATAGGTCTAATTCTCTTTAGATCATATTTAACTCACCTTGACTTTGTTTGATAGCTTAGTAAGACTTTTAACCCCATGGTACTCGTAGGGGCTATAGGATTCCGTCGTATTATAAACCTTTTATTCAAGTCTAGTCAAGGAGGTGTAGTCCCACTGAGTGGATTATGCTGAGTTGTCATCTTCTTATCATTCCGTAAAGCTGAGCTAAGTTGTTAATATCTCACTCAAACAACTGTCTGGGTCCTGGTCATTGGGGAGAGGAGGCATTGCATTTAATGGATGTGATACGTGAGCTTTCTGCATTGTGATCATGATTTGGGATTCTAACCCTACGTTTATAGGGTCAACTTTAGATTCTAGGATTAGGGAGTAGCTTCATGCAATGTAAACGCTACATCTTTTAATCTAAGTATGTTTGAATCTTTTTATTCTGTGATATGCAATTTATGGTCCAGATCTACTATGTTAGCACGACCTCATTGTTAAAATCATGAGATTCGTATTCCATGAAGGATTTATAGATAAACCAAATGGAGAATTTGACCCTCCGACCAGTAGAAAACTGAGACAATGAGAGTCAGTTACGAAAGTAGATCGATATATCACGAGTGTTGGTCCTTGGTGAGCCGGCTAAGGGGAACAAATAGCCCTGTAAGGGAAAATTAAAACTGTTGGAACGTGTATGTTAGTTATGTTGAGGTCGATAAGCCTGCAATAACGAGTATACCTTTCCCGATCCAGTTATGCCAAACACAAACAAGTTAATTAATTAGAAACAGAAAGTAGGAGATACAAATAGATTTACTTGGATCATGATCGGAGGATCGCTACTCCAAGATAGTTGAAGCTCTAGTAGTAATCTCTTTCTATCGGAGGCGAAGAAACCTCGTATATGTCGTTGAAGCTTGAAAACTTGAAAGCTCTAATACAAGAGAGATTATAGTGTTTGGAATAAGAAAACAAGGTGGACCAGAGCTCTATTTATAGGTT
This sequence comes from Kaempferia galanga, assembly GCA_037974795.1. Taxonomy (NCBI): domain Eukaryota; kingdom Viridiplantae; phylum Streptophyta; class Magnoliopsida; order Zingiberales; family Zingiberaceae; genus Kaempferia; species Kaempferia galanga. Next base: position 57 of record JBBPFP010289842.1, on the reverse strand, counting down.
TGACAAAGTTTCATCTCGTAGGCTTCCCGGGCGCCCGGACTGGTCTGAGCGCCCCCA
>JBBPFP010286539.1:0-17336 GCA_037974795.1 Kaempferia galanga | reverse complement strand
TTTGTCATTCTTCTTTTCTATCCTTTTTTTCTTGACAGCATAAATCCAAACAATAGTGCAGAAGATACCAACAAACATAGAACGAACTAGCTACTGCTCACAGAAAATGAAATGAACTTGAGTTATCGATACATATCAATTCTTTGATAAAATCACCTATTTGGTTTGATGCACCACGCTCAATTTGCTATTCGAAACCATCCACCAACTGATGATCTTGCTGATCATCTGTACTTTTAGAGGATTGCTTTCTACTGGCACCTCGCTTGCTCTTTCCCCTCTTGGACTTCAACCGTCGTTTCTTTTCATTAGCGTCGATCCAAGAATAATCTGAAGGAATGTGGAAAGGATCGATCTCATCCTTCCAGCTTTGCCCTTCACTGCTATTACTAGTCTGTCCGCCTCGGTTTCCTCTCATCCATGAATACCAGGAACCTAATCCTTCAATTTCTTTGGCTTTGTTTTCCTGGAAATGGGTAGGGCTGGAAGGAGGGGTCGCAAATTCATCAGATTGCAATAGCTCTTCGAATTTAGTGAAAGTGACAAGGACTCGAATAGTAGGAATGATGGGAATAGCCAACTGAAATGGGAGAGTCGAGAGATCAGTACATAGAAATTAAATACAGCACAAGAGAGAATAGAATCATATAAAATGGTAGTTTGATTGATTTGGAAATGGTAGCAACCAAATTTAAAGCATAAGGCAATGTAATATTCTCCAAACATAAGGCAAAGATAAGACAAGATACATATTCCACCAAGTTCAATGTTGCACAAAGCAATTCTTATCAGAAAGTGAGGAAGCAATACAAAAATTCAAAGTTCAATAAGATGGTCGACATTTTCATGGACTTTGCAACAGAATGGAAGTCAGACGCGTAAAGAAGGATAAACAGAAAAATACGTGCCAATTTAAGTTGACTACTCAATAATCTATGAAGCGAACACCTCACTTTATGGTAAAATCAAGACAAAGAAAGTAAAAGAATATGTGAAATAATAAACAGGGGAAATAGGAGTAATATATAACATACAATTTCTCAGTGCTATTGACTATAAAAAGGTCTGTTCTAAAATCTCCAAATTTCTATTTTCCTGTTCTCTTTTGTTCCTTTCTTCTTGTACTAAAGTTCTCCAATCATTGTAAGAAGAAAAACTATAAGAGGTTTGAGGAGTGATCCACCTAAAAGATCATACCTTAGAGTAGGGATCCTTGGGAGGATGACTGAACCACATTACAGCTCTGCACCATCATTTTGTTTTGTATTTTTTCCTTGAATTTAGTTAAATTGTATTTCCGCTACAAACTAATTATGTAGAAAACAAGAGTCGAAGCGAATGGGACTATTCATCCCCCTCTAGTCTCCCTTCATGATCCAAAACTTGAGATATGGTTTGATCTCTACAATATTATAAACAAACCTCCATTGAATCAAGTAAAAGCAATTCACTCAGTCTTTATCACTAGTATAAACCCACAGTAAGTTTGTGAGGATATAGATTATTTCTTCCTCACTTCACAAATATGGCAATTTCTCAAAGAGCATATTTTGTTATGCTTAAGGAAAACTATTTCAAAATTATTCAGCTGATATAGTCTCATCTAAGACTAACATCTTATAAGTGCCTCACCCTACCGGTTGAAGTTTGCTCGAACACCTTAAGAACTTTCAAAGTGGTTCAAGCAAGCTATCTTTTACCCAATCATACTCGTCAATGATGGTACATCCCATGCGAGCCAAAATATTTGATGCATTCAATCTAACTTTTGGCCAGTAAAAAAAGGGCTCTGTGATATCCTAACTCATCGATAAGATCATGTTCTTGTATCTTGAAAAAAAACTAAATATAGGAAGGTCAATCACAAATTTTTGGTCCGGATGTATATAGGAGTGATTAAAAATCTTGACAGATTGACACCGATGGAGAGTGAGTATTAGTTGAATAAAATAGGACACTCTCATTGTGGGTCAGGAAGTACGTAGAAGTTGTTGAGAATCATAATGGGTTGACACTGCTTGTGATGTGCATCTTCTTAGTTGAACAATTATTTATTCAAGACTCTTTTCAATTGCCAATTTCAGCCAATAGCTTGTCCAAAAACTTCGAAATTATCTCAGACATAAAATATGATGGTAAGAAATATAATGAACCAACATAAAATATGAAAAAAAAATTACCTTAACAGGAAAAGTGCCTTGAGGCAGCTTTGTGGTCAAGAGTTCCCTGAGCCGCCTCACAGCCTTGACCTTGTTTGCTAAGATATCAAGTAATGGAAGAAGCTCACTCGTTTTCAATGGAAAATCAGGAGTCAACCACAAAATAGGTCTCAGACCCTTCTTAAACTCACTTTCACGTTTGTTAGATTCATTGAGATTACTCTTCTGCTTATTGCCTTTATCTTTCCCCTTCTTAGCATCTCCTTGTTCCTTTGGTAATTCATCATTATGATGTCCATTCTCTGGAAAATTTGAGTGCCTATTTTTCGGGTCATCTGGATCCTCAATTCCATTACTCTTCAAAGCCTTTTTGCTATTCCAACCAAACCAATTTCTTTTTTCCTTGTTAACACCATTTGATTCAGAGTTGCCAACACTTTCATGTGCCCCACTATTATCATCATCCTCATTGAAACCTTGCGAATTTCCAATCTGAAGTGCTGAATCTAACTGCTTTCTCTCCTCTGGTGTTAATATTTCATCAAGCTCTGGATCAACATTTCCACTATTAGCCATCCTTTCGTCATTGTCCATGGTGAATAATTCCTCGTCAGTCATAGCACCAGGAACCCGTCTTGACTTGACACTCACTGTCACATTAAACATATCATAGACCTTCGTTTTCCAATTTCCAACCATTTCAGTCTTCTCTTGTCTCCGCCAATTCAAATGTGGGACAACCTCAGCTTGTGTAACGTCAATTCCCGGCCTGTGCATATTTGTCTGAGCCATCAAAGCAACTTCATGAGCCACCTCTGCCTCTGTGGGCTTTGCTCCAGCTCCTTCTAGTGCGTTTGTAATCTCTTTCTCCTTATGAGCAAGCACAATTAGCGACCCAGGGGGTAGCTGGGGATGCCCGCTATCAGAAGGAGCACCCTGACCAAGGAAAAGGAAAGTCTGGTCAGAGCGCTGGATCCTGAAGCCATCAAATCCAGCCAACGTCATGTCAGCTCTAAGGTTTGGACCTCGCTTCCATATTCGGTAAGTGTCTGATGGTGCAATCCTCCCAATAAATGGGATCACTGAGCTCTCGAAGTTGAACGTGATCTCCATGTAGAAATCCTGGATTCGTGAAATGGATGAAACGATGCGAGGGAGACGGCGACACCACTTAGCCCAAGCAAGGGGTTGGTAGTGGCGAGCAATGATCTTGGCAATAGAATCTTCACGGGTGCAAACTGCCTCCTGGAGGGCTGACCAACCATTCTCATTCTGAAGGGACCAATCAGCACCAGCGGACATGAGAATCTCGGCAGAGATGGGGTCACGGAGCCGAACAGCAAGGTGAAGCGGGGTCTCCCGGTGGGGAACATCACGGCGATCAATGACCGCAGAGACTGCATCAGCTGTGAGCTCGCCAGCAAGGGATTCCTCCTCAGTGGTAACCTCCCCAGCCTTGGGGAGGCGAGGGAGCGCTGAGACGGTACGCCGGAGGCCTACGTGGTCTCTTCGTAAAACGGCAAGATGAGCCGGACTATGACTATACTTGGACAGATCCTCCATCTCAAAATTCTCCCACCCCTCACTCCACCTTCCCTCTCCTTCAAGACCCGAAGCAGCTCATCTGCCACAACAACTCACACGCTAGAGCCAAGTAGATAAAACGAAATCTTGGAAGTAAAACCCATCAGTTTCGACTCAAAATCGATAGATCCACGAAGTTGAAAACTGGAAACCCTAAAAGCAGCAACGGGAGCAAAAGTGGCGGCTGTTTTACCTCTCGCCTTCGCAAGGATCTACTAATTCATCTCGTAAAGAACGAATTCCGTCGAGGAGGAGCAAATCTCAGATCGATCTGCGACGCCGGGAGGAAGAAAAATCTACTGAAAGAGGATCCATCAACAAGATTCACCAGCCTGCTTGAGATCTGGAATGATCGTAACCATGAGAAAGAAGGAAGACAAAAATCTTCCGGCAGAGAAGAAATCAGGAATCTGTCTGTTGAATTGAAGCTACTCGATCGGGGACTGATCCGAGAATTCGATTCGGAAAAGTGCACTCTCTCCACTCTTCTCTCTCCTCTCGCTCGAGGGAGAGGAAGGGGGGAGGACGACGGGCGGCGGAAGGAAGAGTTGGAGCTGATGAAAAAAAGAGGGTGAGATTTGGAAAGAATCACGAGAGTACCATTCCGCCCTTCGGAAGCCGTCACACGCCCCACCTTCCCCGAGTTTGCGTTTTCGTCCAAATATTATCATATTTGATAAAACCGTTAAAAATTCATTTCTGTGCCATGCTTTATTTTGACTTTACCTGTACGCTTTAAAATATTATATTTCATGGGGGGGAAAGCTTTAAAAAGGGGGCATCTTTTTTATACAGCTATAAAAAAAAACACCCCACTTTAATATATCTCAAAATAACGCCTTATTTTATTATCCTTTCGGTCAAATTGACCTTTCAATTTTTTTTTAATAATTAGATTTTCATTTCCTACGATCCATGAAAATTTTCCACCAATTCCCGAATAATAAATTTCAGAAACGTCACAACAAAATATCAATAACTGACCTCCGCAATCTTCGCTGCTCCACCACCAAATCAAATACTCTATTCATAAAAATAAACTCGGAAATTTTTTCCACCCAACCCGAGTTGAAACTAACTTTAAGTTTTATATAGGGAGCAGAAATAATTTTTTTCTAATATAGAGAAATGCTATATGGTAAAATATAGATATAAAAAAATCTAAAAAAATGGTAATATCGAATCTAGGTGACCAATTCAATTCTATAAAAAATTTTCATCGACCGTCAAAATCAACCGTGAAAGTAAATCAGGAAAGTGCATATAAAAGCTCAAGAGTATTAGGAAGAAAAATTCTTAATAATACACTACAAAATCTCAAACTGTATACCCCTAACTTACCACAGAAGGGTCTAACCATGATACCCTACCCTACCCTTGAGGGGTATTTTTTGAGTCGGAACTGATGGATTTTATTTCATTATAATTTACCAAAATATATTATGCATAATTTCTCATTTTCTCAAATTTTTATTTTAAAAATATATAATTTAGATGTTATTTTCCCTTCCATAATCGTGCACGCACACCCATCTTTCTTATGAGTGCTAATGACTAAAGAGTAAACACAATCAACAATCTGAAAACTCCAAGAAGACTTCGACAATATTCAAACTCAGAAAACTATTTTGAAAATGAAGGTAAACTTCAACTAAAATTTTTTCAATCTATTTAAATACAAAAAAAAAAAAAAAAAAAGATTTGTAGATACTGATGAATTGTACAAAAGACTGACCTTTCAAGGAGCTAAGAATGATTTATGAGCTTCTGTTTCTGAAAGAGCAAATTTTCTTCTTTGTATATGATTATAACTTGGTGAACACTTCAGTACCAACATTGCCACAATCAATTCGTCAAGCGAAATTGCTCTAAAACTACTCTGAAAAATGTTTGCATTTTACATAACATATCGGTTGCACTTCACCCTACAAGTAAACAGAAAGTATAAACAACTCTTCGATTTTGACTTAAACTAGAATAAACAATGTGTTATGTAAAAACTGATATCTGTGCTGCATTGATTCACAGCCATCAGAGAAATGTGTGTTTACAACATCGCTGCAACAAAGACATCAAACGGAAATAAAATCTAGAAATTACCTAGGAAGTGGCATCGCTGATTGATTCGATAGCTCCAGATTAATCCCAACTGTCCTTGTTCCTTCTGAATGCCTTTTTCTGTGAGAGAGTTTTCTTGTTCAGCAATCTCTTCTGTTCCCCAATAGCAGCTCTTCAACCACAAAAGGAAACAATTGTAACCCATTTCCAGATAGTGAACATTGACTAAGACAATCACAGGTCATTAAGGAGAAGAATGCATACAATTTCTCAATTTTTTTCTTTTGTTCTTCGCTGGGTGGTGGAGGCACATATGATGCAGCATCGATGATAGCCTTTTTGAGAAAGGAGCATACTAATAACAGTTAGATGAATAATAAATTTCTCAAGGGATGGTAAAACAAAATCAATATTGTTTATCGTAGCAAAATATAAACAAAACAAAAGCAGGCACAAGAGAAAACAGCAGCACCTGCAATTTCTCCAACGCATCTTCAATATTACCCCTAGACAATAGGACAAGTAAATGAGCTGCTCGAGTGATTAGAAAGAAAAGCACGAGGTACTAACAACAGGGTAACATACTTCTGGGTTCGAGTCTTGGTAGAAGATATAACAAGCTCACCATCTTTGTTGATTCGGTTTTTTTCCTGTTATTATGTAGAATGATGTCAATTAGTGCAGGATCCAGTCTAGCTAGCTCAATGTTCAATTATTCATGCTACAAAGACAAAAGTGGATAGCCTAAAGAAAAGCAATTGATATGCATGGTATACAAACAAAGAAACATGGAAACACACAATAAATCACCATTTGGAGTATTCTCTCACGGATTCTTTCACTCAGCCAATCTGCCGTTTTCACATTGAAGCGCATATCTACTTTAGTATTCACTGCAACAAAAAGTTCAAATGAACAACAAATTATATGATAACAATTTCACAAATTTCTTAGAGAAAAATCATTTAAAGGCCAAAGCCAATATATAGCATACAATTATCTGCAATGACAAATATTACAACAACAACAACCAAGCCTTATCCCACTAGGTAAGGTTGGCTATATGGATTCTATTACGCCATTGAGCTCTATATCCTACTATATCATCATATATACTTAAATACATTTTATCTTATTTTATTGTTGCTAACCAAGTCTTTTTTAGTCAACCTTTTCTTTGTTCGATATGCATGTTTGTCATAGTTTAACATCGCCTAACCGAAGCATTTATTGGTCGTCTAAGTACATGGCATGCCCATACCATCTTAAACATGTCTCTCAAAGTTTTCTCTCAATAGATACAACTCCGACTTTCTCTCTAATACTCTTATTTCTTATTTATCCATCCTCGTATATCTACACATACACCTTAACATTGTATCTCTGCAACTCTTATCTTCTATTCATGTGCTCGACTCATAACCCAACATTCAACTCATATAAAATAGCAGTGATTTTGTAGAACTTTCCTTTAAGTTGTAGCATTTTATGATCACATAAAACACCTGACACTCTCCCTCATTTCAACTATCATACTTGTATTCTATATAAAATATCTCTCTCAATCCCTCATTGTTTCACAAGAATAATTCTAAATATTTAAAGCTCTCGGTTCTAGGCAACTCGTCATCGCCTATCTTAACAATTGTCTCATTATGTCTAATATTCTAAACTTAAACTTCACATATTCTGTCTTTATTCTACTAAGCTTAAAACTTTTCCCTTCTAGTATTTCTCGCCAAAATTCTAGTTTAGCAGTTGCTCCTTTACGTGTTTCATCTAGTAAAATAATATCATCTGCAAACAATATGCACCACAGTATTGTGTCTTGAATATATATAGTGAGTTCGTCCATAATTAGTGTAAAAAGCTAGGGACTTGGAGCTAATCTTTGATATAATCTGATCCCCTAATTTTTTACTCTGGTCGTTACATCCTCATGCGCATCCTTCATTAGTTCAATATATGTTACACTAACACCTCTCTTTTTAGAATTCTCCATATAATTTCTCTTAGGACTCTATCATAAGTTTTTTCGAAATCAATGAATACCATATGCAAATCTTATTTTTGCTCCTAAGTCTCAATATTTTTCAATTAATTGTCTAAGAAGATATATAACTGCTATCGTCGACCATCCGGACATAAACCCAAATTGATTTCCGATCACCATGGTCTCCTTAATCTTTTTTCTATTATTTTTTTCCAAAGTTTCATGGTATGACTCATTAGTTTAATACCCTTATAATTTGCACAATTTTGTACTCTTCCTTGTTCTTATATAAGGGAACTAACTTACCCTTACATATTATCATATTAAATAATTTTGTAAACTATTCAATACCTTGTTTCCCTAGGCACCTCTATACCTCTATCATCTGGTCCATTGACTTTTCTATTGTGCATAAAAATTTAAATTTATATACTCATTTGACCTACTTAAATTACCTAAGTTAAATTGGTCACATAAACCTTCATTAAACAGTTAATGAAAATACATCTTCCACCACTTTATTTCTTCATCGTCTACTAGTACCCTATTGCATTTATCTTTTATATATTTTAATTGAATAAGATTTCTTGTCTTCCTTTCCCTTACTTTATCTATTCTATGAATGTCTCTTTCCCCTTCTTTTATAAAATTGATATAATTGTTCAAAAATTTCATTCTTTGCTTCATTCACTACTTTCTTAGCTTCTTTCTAGGCTATTGTATATTTTTTTAAGTTTTCCTCGTTCTTACAAATATATAATTTCTTATAAGTTGTTCATTTTTCCTTCACTTTCTCTTGTACTTTCTCATTTCACCAATAAGATTCCTTTCTTAGTAGGGGTGTCAATTCAGGTGGGTCGGCTCGGGTTCGAGTCGGATTGGAAAAAAATTTAAGTCCCAATCTGAACCCAAATTCAACCCGAAACTCCTAAACTCAAAACCCGAAACCAAAACCCGACCAACCCGAAAACCCATTTCAAAAAGACTTTTTTTGGGGGGGCTATTTTCTCTATATTCTTTACTTTTATCTTAATATTTTATCATTATCACACTAATATTGATATTAATATACATAAAATCATCTTGAATTTCAAAATAAATTTTAATTTAACAAAAAAAACACCCACTAAGTAACTAAACCCTAAATTCTGGTCAACCCGAACCCGATCCGACCGAACCTGATAATTATCAACTCGAAATCTCTTCAACCCAAACCCAACCCGAACCTGATGTTTTTCGGGTTGACTCGGGTTGGGTCGTCGGGTCAGGTTCATTTTCCCTATTACTAGTGGTGCATGTCCTTTTGATTTACCGAGTACACTCTTAGCTACTATTTTCAACTTTGATACCATCTTATCTCATATCGTATTAGAGTCACCGTATATTTCACCTAATGGTTGTACTCCTACCTTTTCCTAAACTATATTTTGCTTCCCATCTTATATCTTCCACCACTTAATTTTAAGAGTTGTATATATTTTCTTTCTATTGATACTATATTTGAGGCGTATATCCAACACTACTTATCTATGTTAGGTAGTTAACCTTTTTCGAGGAATGACTTTGCAATCTTTACAAATCTTTCTATCCCTCTTCCTAACCATAAGAAAGTCAATTATTGATTTATTATTCCCACTTTTGAATGTGACTAAGTGTTCTTCTATTTTCTTTCTCATTTTTCATTGCAACGTGCTCATTTAGATCACTTCCTATTAAAATCATTTCAGTTGGTGGAATATTTTATAATACTTCATCTAGGTCGTCCCAAAACTTTGATTTAGTAGCTTTATCTAATCGTACTTGCGGTGTATATACGCTAATGATGTTTATAGTTTCTTTTGCCACTATTATCTTAAGAGTTATAATTCTATCCCCTTTTCTAACTACTTCTACAACTCCATCCTCTAACGAACTATTTACGAAAACACCCACTTCATTTTTTGTTTTACTCTTTCCTATATATCATAACTTAAAACCTAAGTTTTCTATCATCTTTGCCTTCTCGTTTATCCATTCTGTCTCTTGTACACACAAAATGCTAATATTTCTCCTAATCATCATATCTACTGCCTCCATTGATTTACCAGTGAGGGTTCCTATGTTTTATGTTCTAAATCTTAGACTATTAGTTTTCCTATAATATTTACTCTTATCCAACCTATGGTATTAAAACTCTTACCTATTTAACATTACACTCAAGTTCTTGTGGAGATGTAGCGGTTCTTACCACTACTTTACATCAGATCCTGCAATGCGAACTTTTGCATATTTAGTACTATACCCGAGTTCTAGAAATATAACAGTCCTTGGTGAGACATTATAGTCGGACCCTGCAACGCGTTCCTTTTGGGGAAGGACCTAGCATTAACACAATAGTTTAATGGATCCATTTATTGAACATTTGTCATAATTTTAACGCTGGTTGACAACATAATGCAACCCTCCTCCGTTATCCGGGCTTGGGACGTGCAACAAGTATTACAGCTTTAAATGTCAAAGAAGAAAATAACTCAAAATTAGCTAGATTTTGAACCAATTTCCATAGGCAACTAAACAAAAATATGTATATATACACTGGCATAGAAATTTACTTAGATTAATTCATCCAAGGTAAAGTAGGAAAGTTTTAAGTTTATTCCTGCAAATCATAAATGAGCCTCATGTCCCAAAATAACTTCAGAGTATGAATGACATCCCTCACAAAAATATTAATTAGAAAACCCAATTCTGAGTATGTTTAAAGATAAAGACATGGCTCAGTGTTTAAGGATAAATCTATAAATGCTAAGGGAGTAAGAGCACTTGTTCTTTTTTTTAATATAAAGTTCATGTAAAGAATTATAGATGCAAAAAATTATTAGTTATGCAGAACAAAAATAGCTACTACTCTGAAATATAATGCAAGTCTTCCAAGTAATTGAATAAAGAACAATTGATAGGATCATCGACATACCTTTGTTTACATTTTGCCCACCAGGTCCCCCGCTTCTAGCATAGCTAACAGTGACATGGCCTAAAAAACAACATACAACTTAAAAACAGTGACAACAATTACACTTAGGTCTCTCACATTGACTCCCGGGGAAGGGAAGAAAAAACACGAACAACACTAATACAGAGAAAGATTTCAGGATTCTTCATTTCTCATAATACAAGCTAAATGTCTGCAATGTTGTATAGAATGAAAAGTACAAAGAATATAGAAGTGGCAAGCCAAATTTATGTCATTTAACCACCAAAATTTGGTTACTGGAAGCTTAAAAAAGCTTGGAAGACAAAATAGAAGCCATACAGGATGCTCTAATTTAATGCATTATGTAATCTGAAAATCACAGGATACCATTTCAAGTTCATAAATCATCACAAGGGAACATTTATAAGTTCATATATGAAGTTTATGATGGATTCAAATCATTGTCTATATCTGCTAGTGAAAGAAATAGATGAAGGGTTAGAAATCATGCAAAATGATTGGACCTATGCCCATAAGAAATGCATAATAACAACAACCAAATCTTATCTCACTAGGCGAGGTCGGTTATATGAATCCTTTTATGCCATTGAGCTCTATTTCCTACTATATCATCGTATATACTTAAATATATTTTATCTTGTTTTATTATTGATAACTAAGACTTTTTTGATCTTCCTCGTTTGATATGTGTTTGTTATAGTTTATTGATCGTCTAAGTACATGCCCGTACCATCTTAAATATGTCTCTCGGAGTTTTTGCTTAATAGATACAACTCTGACTTTCTCTCTAATGCTCTCATTTCTTATTTATCCATCCTCGTAAGTCCACATATCCACTTTAACATCCTCATCTCCACAACTCTCATCTTTTGCTCATGTGTTCGAGTCATACCCCAACATTCAATTTTATATAATATAGTAGGTCTAACTGCGATTTTGTAGAACTTTCCTTTAAATTTTAGAGATAATTTACGATCTCATAAAATACCTGACCCTCTCATCCATTTCAACCATCATGCTTGCATTCTATGTAAGACATCTCTCTCAATCCCTCCATCATTTTGCAATATTTAAATCTCTCAGTTATACGCAATTCGTCATCTCTTATCTTAACAATTGTCTCATTATGTTTAATATTGCTAAACTTAAATTTCATATATTCTGTCTTTATTCTACTAAGCATAAAACTTTTTCCTTCTAGTATTTTCCACCAAGATTCTAGTTTAGTAGTTACACCTTCACATGTTTCATTTACCAAAATAATATCATTTGCAAACAATATGCGCCTCAGTATTGTGTCTTGAATATGCATAGTGAGCTCGTCCAATAATTAGTGTAAAAGGATAGGGACTTAAAGCTGATCCTTGACATAATCCTATCTTTATTGGAAATGCTTCGGTTCCTCCGCCTAAAGTTTTTACTCTGGTCATTGCATCCTCGTACATATCCTTAATTAGTTCAATATATGTTACACTAGCACCTCTCTTTTCTAAAATTTTCCATATAATTTCTCTTAGGACTTTATCATAAGCTTTTTCTAAATAAATAGATACCATGTGTAGATCTAGTTTTTTGCTCGATATTTTTGTTGTCTAAGAAAATGTATAGTTTCTATCAACGACCTTCCAACCATGAACCCAAATTGATTTTCGGTCACCGTGGTCTCCCTCCTTAATCTTTTTTCTATTACTTTTCCCAAAGTTTCATGGTATAACTCAACTGTTTAATACTCTTATAGTTTGCACAATTTTATATATAAGGGAACTAGAGTACTTACCCTCCATATTTTTTTTATTTTTAATATCATGTTATATAATTTTGTAAGTCATTCAATATCTTATTTCCCTAGGCATTTCCATACCTTTATCGGAATATTATATGGTCCAATGACTTTTCCATTGTGCATCTCGCTTAAAGCTTGTTCTATTTATGAAGTTTGAGTTCTACGATAAAAATTTAAGTTTCTATGCCCATAAGAAATAGACTCAACAAAAATGTTTTTAAGACAATCATTCTTTCTTACACAAAATTGATCCAAACAGTAATAGTAACTAGAAGTTGACGAGAAAAATGGCAGTTTCGTTAGATGGTAAATCTAAATTAACATTGCCAAATTTTAGTTTGTATCAGCAAAATTTTCAGAGGATATAGTTAGAATGTAATGGAAAATGACTAGAATGAACAGATTTGAAGACACTTGTCCAAATTTTGGAAAAATATACCAATCTCACAACCTTTGATAAGAAAGAGAAGAGAGTAAGATAAGCTGAACAACAAAATCAATATCAAGCTATGTTTGCCCTAACTATCTGAGACCAACTATGGATTTCAGCTCGTTGTCCAACTCTATGAAAGATATCATTAGCAACAACCAGTTCTTCTAACTTATTTGTAATAATGTTAGCAAAAGTATTTTGCATCCTTACATGTAATCACCAATTGACTAAACTTGCCTAGTGATATAATCTCTTAAACATCTTTGAACATGCTCATAGCTATTGCTCCCTAATAGAAATAATTTAATATTTCATTTTTTTCATTACACATGTATCTCAGTTTTTTTTTTATCTACTATATTATTTTTTATACAAGCTATTTTCTAACTATCTAACACTCTGACCCATTAAATATGGCTAATTATATTGCAATCTTTAAAAAAACAATCCTTTTAATAAAAAAAGGGACACAAATACCACCAAAAAAAACTCCAAAAGCACTTTTATGTAAACCACCTTCTTCGTCCTATCAATAATTTCTTCCTCAATAACTTATAGCGAATAATAAATCCAAAATATCTAAAACTCTTACTATAATTTCTTATCCATCCGTCTTAACTTTGTCTTCTTTTCTTCTTGTTCAAATTAAATCTAGTTCTACTTAATTTAAAATTTTAATTTCTAAAGCTTTTCTCCATGAGCTTTAACACAAGTAACTATATTTTCATATGGTAGTCCATTTTGGCTAAAGCTTCAAAATCAAAACCCTAATAAGAAGAAAAAACACTGATAGGAAAGAAAAATTGTACTGGAAAACAAATAATAACAATGACACAATCAGATATGGTATCATATCACGTGGCACTAGTAATATAGGATCACTTGCATTAGTGGCAGGCTTTACAAAGTGAAGCATGAGTAAGTCTGCTATCATCAAGTTTCAGCAACTTGTTAGACAAAAGGAAGTTTGAAATTGAACAATGACAAACTAACGAATTTTTTTTTCCAATCCATATAGGCGGTTCAACAAATATAAAAAGTGTAGTAAAAAAACAGAAAAATATAGATTCAAATGTCCTACTAATAGCAAATAGGAGGAAATAAGGAAGCAAATGGAAGAGCATTCCACCACCCAATCATGTTGCAGATCTCCTGTGGACATTTCTCATTTTCTCACATGTTCCTTGTTTCAAGTGACAGTAAAGGTTCATAGCCTGGTTTATATTTTGGCATGTGTAAGGACCGCAATTTTTGAACAACTAACATTCTACAGCTAGAACCATACAATAGAAGTACATTTATTTTTTCTGGATAAGATATGGAGAAAAAATCCAGCCATCCTCCTCGAATTCTTGCTAACCACTTGCCACTAATACTGGTTGCAATGAGTTGATATTTGCCACACTTTTGTTGGCCCCATGGACGAATCAAAGAAACTTTTGTGAGATGAGTCATAGCAAAAATTCAGTCTACAGATAAATGCCAAAATTACATCCAAGTGTCATGTGATCTCCTATATATTTTTAAAAACTGGACCTCAACAACCAATTATACATGATTGCATATGATTCAGTCCTCAAATCTATATTCTGATAAAAATCTATGTCAAAAGCATCAGATTTGAGTTCCTATTCTACATCCAACGGTAGCAATGTCAACTTAGTGACATAGAATGCATAATGATTACAAACTAGCTTCCCCCAAAACACTCCCCTACCAACTGCACATAGTACTTGCCATTCTAAATGCCTATTGGAAGATTTAGGGTTTTGCATAGATAAGTTGTAAGTCTTTGCTATTTACTATTCCAAACGCCAACTATTAGGCGGATACCTGTATGGGGCTTACAACGTGAACAGATATCGAACAAGCTCCCTTATTTCCTATTTGGAACATCCTTAACTAGTAAATGTATTTCCCGAAACAAATTGCCATTGCTACCAACCAAATCAGAATCAAGAAAAGCATTAAAAACAATTAAAGAGCTAAGGAGACAAGTCTGAATCTTTTTGGTGGAAGACGGGAATCTCTACCTAGGGTAACCTTAGGCGCTTGTTCTGCGCCGGCTGACAGCGAGCGTTCCTCGGCGTCCTTCAGGACCTGCTTCATCAAAGAGAGACGGGCAGACACCTTACCGTCGGTGGACTCCGAGGCCGCGCAACGGATACTGCCCGATCCTATGCGGGCGCGCACCGAGGGGAAGATGCTGACTGCCTGAAGAGATCTTCCATTGGGTTTCAGGAATGGAGAAAGGAGACTGCGTTCTATCAAGAGCAACCTGTGGCCGATGCGGGCGGCCATGGTCGCAGCTTTTCTTCCGAACAAGTAAAAAATATGAATATAAATCGGGAGGGTGCAAATTAGAGGTTTTTTTTTTTTTTTTTGGTTTTATCTGCTGCACTCGCACTTTGTGGTGGACGAAGAATTGCAACAATGACAAATGGGCCACCAGCCCCATGGGCCATCGGTTCGACCCAATCAGAAGTTGCAATCGATAAATCAAACGCGACGGCACTTGAACTCGGATCCTCTCCATAAATTATAGACCACTCCTGGTCCATAATGATCTGGATCATTAGTGCAGATCAGGCAAGTGATCTGATCAGGTATCTGATATGTACTAACGGTTTAGATCATTTTGGACTAGGAGTGGTCCATAATTTACGAACCAGAGGATTCTAGATGACGGGACTTGGCTTCGAAAGGAGACGCTCTTTGCCCGGCAATAATGGAGCGGCAGAATATTTTCTCATGAATCTTAGTTTAAGAGAATTAATAGATAAATTATTTTTAATGTATAATTAACTTAAGAACCCTAAGTTAACGGGATATCGGATTTACTTAGTAGTTAGTAGAAAATTTTTCTCGGGTTGAGCCGGTTATTATATAATTAGTTGACGTAAACTGGATACCTAGTGGCAATTAAAAAAGAGACGTCCTTTGCCCGGGACAAGGGCAGTGATAGGACACCCTCTCAATCCCCCATGTATCTAAAGATTGAGTCTTAGGCTCAGTGAATTAACGAATGAATTTTCTTTAATAGACGATTGACATAAAAATGTTGGGTTGATACGAATGCTAACTTCCCGATTTATCCAAGTGGTAAGTGAAAAATTTCCTTAAGACCGGATCGATCATCGCAGGACTACTCGGCATAAGTTAGATATTTGGTGTTAATTAAAAATAAATTTTAAAAAAAAGTGGCGTTCTTGACCCAACAAAAATATTGCAATTTAGCGACGAACAATATCCGTTGCTAAAAGTCATTTACGACGGATTTGCGACGGGGAAAAAATCGTCGGCTACTTATCCGTCATTGTAAAGAATAATGACAGAATATTATATTTCGTCGCAAAAAATAGTGATAGATATATTATATTCCATCGCTAGATGGGTGAACCAGATCTGTTTTCTATTACGGTACTAGCGACGGATAATTTTTTACTATCTGTCGCTATTAGCAACGGAATATAATTATCCGTTGCTAGCAATCACACACAAATTTTATTGACGTTCACGAATATAGCGACAGAGATGTAAAATATCCATCGCTAAAAATTCTATATTTTTCCAGAATCAAATCGTTTTCTCAATTTTTCCTGTTTACATATAAAATACACTTGCACAACTAAATATTCATACACAAATTTGACAACACACATAATTCCGCATCACAATCCAATACAAACATGTCTCCGAATGTATCATAACAAACAACAATCTAATAAAACTGAATGTATCAAATACATACATCCTAATCAAAATTAAGTACATAATTAGCTGTAGGATCCTGTATGAAATAAAAAATGCATATAGATATTATAAACATAATACCAATATTATTTACTGAAAAAATTATGATAAATAATAGCATACCTCAAAAAGATTTACTCTGCAGGGGATGGTCGGGATCCTAGGTGTCCTGGGACTCGAAATGATGCTGGTAGAACATCTGTGAATCTGGAGAAAATCTCATTATAACCTCTTGCATATGATGAACTATCGCTTCAGTTGCAGCCTATCGCCTCCGCATCTCCTGTATCTCTGCGTCCCTCACAACCATCGTCTCCTTGGTCACAGCCTGTCGCCTCCGCATCTCCTCTATCTGGGCGCCCCTTCCAGCCACCGTCTCCTTCAATGTCGATAGCCGAGTCCGTAAGTCCTCATTTTCCTCCCGCAAGTCTCATACCTCACTAGATGAAGAAGAGAAAATAGGACGACCCTGATCCCTGAAACTCTCATCCGCTCATATATAACTTTGGCTTGAGAGCCCAACCCGTAAAGGGAGGTCTTCTTCCTTCCACCGACGACATCATAATAAATGTCATTAACAGTATCGGTGGAAGGAGGCT
>JBBPFP010283249.1:0-17338 GCA_037974795.1 Kaempferia galanga | reverse complement strand
GTTGCTAAGTTTTGGCCGATAATGACAATGGGGTCGATCGGAGTTCTTCTTTAAAAGTGTCATTTTTAATGTAATTTTAGCGGATTTGTTGATTTGGAGATGCCCTCTTATTTGATTGCAGCTATAATGATGATATCCGTACTTTTAGTTGCAATTTATGTGATACATGTATTCCTAGGGGACCTTTTTGATACTTTGGTGATGGTTCTTTCTCAGGGATTTGTAGTAGTCGTCGTCGTCGTTCATAATAAGATTGCCATTCGATTCTGAGCTTATTCCTACCCCTCATTGAACGAGGTGCTAACATAGTGTTGCAGATGGATCAGACTGCAAAGATGGAAAGCCACTTGTCATCAGCTGTGGCGTTTGTGGAAGGAGGCATCCAGGATGCTTGTGATGATGCTTGCAGCATATGTCTAGAAGCTTTTTGCGACAGTGACCCTTCCACGGTGCGTGGTATTCATGGTGTACATATATATTCTCGATGATAATACTGCTTTGTCTGTATAGCTTGATTGCTTGATAGATGTCTCATATATCTCTTTGTTCTTCAGGTTACTAATTGCAAGCATGCGTTCCATCTACAGTGTATTCTTGAATGGTACTTCCCTTGTCGCTCTCTTTGCTATTATTGTTCTATGTGGATTACTGAACTTGTGTTGTTATTTAACTATGTATTTTTCATTTGAAGACATCTTTGGAATACACCTTTGTTGCATTTTTAGTGGTAACACAAATCTAAACCCATTTTAGTTTTTTTTTACAGTAATGAGATCACAAAGTGTATATACTTGTTAATGAGTGTGTTTTCCTGTTTGAGTTTGCTTTGTTGCATATTGATTCTTCATGCTAATTTTGTGTGCAGTATTCTTTCCTTTACCTCAGACAATATTGGTTGTTTCAATTTATTTATTTATCGTAAATTTATTTGTCCTCCAACTGCATAATTAGGTGCCAGAGAAGCTCTCAGTGTCCAATGTGTTGGCAGACTATTGGTTTGAAAGATCCAACCAGGTATTAGTCAAATTAAACTCACAGAATATGCTCAGATCAGTGGTAGAAAATTAAAATCTGATCACTCTTAATCACGACAGCCAAGAGCTATTAGAGGGCGTAGAGCGTGAAAGGAGCATAACACTTAACCATGCACGCACCGCTGCTCTTTTTCATCACCCGGCACTTGGTGATTTTGAGTTGCAACATGTATGTGCCCCTGTAAAATGACTTTTAATCCTTTGCCTGTGATTTATTTCACATATAAAAAGGCAATGGTTATTTCCTTGTCCTTCTACATAATGATTGTTTCTTTATGAACTTTTCATTGCAGTTGCCCGTTGGTGGAAGTGAAGCTGAACTTGAAGAGCGTATTATTCAACATTTAACCGCTGCTGCTGCCAGGGGAAGAGCACATCACATTGCTAGAAGAGGATGGGTTAGATCAGGATCTCAAGGCCGTCCACAATATTTGGTTTTCTCTACTAATCAGAATTCTCCATCAGTAGGCTTCGAACATACTTCCCCTGCCTTAGGAGGGGAAAATGAATCACCTCCTGCAGTGGTTGCTGTTAATCCATCAATTTCAACTACTGGTCCTGGAAGGGAATCCACTGAAGTTACCAGTGACTTCCAAGCTCAAGTTAACGAGACTCCATTGTCGACTTCAAGAGATGGTGATAACACAGACAGACCTAGTATTTCAACTCCCAGGTGCCCTTTAATCTTTAGTATTGTGTACTTGTAAATCTATTTCTTCTAATTCCTTACATATTCTTCCCATGGACCATGGGTTGTTCTGATCATTCATTATATAGAAATCCAACTGGCCATTATTCTGCTAATCAAGACAGACCAGGGTCCTCTGACTTGCAATCTCTCTCAGAAACTCTGAAATCTCGCTGGAATGCTGTCTCAATGAGGTATTTCAACAATTAAGTTATGTTCTCACTTTTGTGGATGCACATATGCTGATCGTGCTATTTGTACATTTCTTTTTGCAATTAGATACAAAGAATCAATAGCTAGGAATACCCGAGGATGGAGGGAGCGACTATTTTCACGTAATAGTTCTGTTGCAGATATTGGTTCTGAAGTCAGAAGAGAAGTCAGTGCTGGAATTGCTAACATGTCACGAATGGTGGAACGCTTGGACTCAAGAGAAAGTAGAACCGCGAATTCCACTGTGTCACCCAATGCTGAAGTAAATGCAGTTGTGGAACCAAGAAATGAGGGTGTTAGTGGCAGTCAAGCTAACACGTGTGTGAATAGTAGCGCTTCATCCACGTCTTGTGCTGCAACTTCTGGTTCCAACTAAGTTTTGTGCATTATCGTTCTCTTTGAGCTTGCTCCATTATTTAGGAGAGATGGTATGTACATTTCTGCTGTTTGTGCATTAAGTACTTACTATTTATGGCATAAATAAGTAAACAAAGATGATAAGGCTTTTATACACTCAAAATTTCATTATTCTCTTGTATTATCTATAGATTAAAAGGGGTTTGCTGCCCCGGGACAATGGTATAGCGGTTAGACACTTCAAGTGATTAATTAGATATCTAAGGGTTGAATCTCATCTACGGTGCACTGAATGGGAAACCTTTAGGATTAGTCAGCTCTAATAGTTAGATATCTAGATTACCAATAAAAAAGTTTGCACTTTAGTGCGTACCTGATCTTTCTTGTCAGAGAGGCAAAGAGAGCGGATTCTAATGTTCTTCTCCCTCTTTACCACTGTGAGGTGAGTGAGCAGACGGGGCTTGGAAAAAGGACTAAATATCTAATTTCTTTTTCCTAATGGACATTTTAATCAAATATCCTCTTTCAATGCACATCTTCTGTCTTCTCTTTCTGATTCTGGTAAACAAAAATAGAGGATATGAAATCCTCTACATAACATTATGACTAAACAGCAGCCATGATCACTTTTTTAAAATGTTGCTCAGACTGATATAACAGTTGATAATTGCACCTAGATTGGTGGCCAGATGATGCTTTTGATTTATCTCCTTTCATCTCGCCGTGGGACTGGCGATGAGGGGAGCTCAGGGTGAGCGAAACCACTTTTTTGCTTCATTGAACCTACTAAAATAGAAAGAACCCAATCATTTTGTTGAAATTGATTGCTTGTTCAAATTCACGTCAGACAAGTGTGATTCATGTTGCAAGGGTGTTGGATGTACCTAATGCAGAGACTGCCTATTCAACAACTCTGCCTTGGAAGATTAGCTAATTGAATGGTTTTGTTAATGCAGAGACTTACTATGCATTATTTCTTAAATTTACAGAATAGTGTAAAATTTCTCTAGCTTAGATAAGCAGAGACATTTGTATCACGACCAACAATTCAATGACTTCAATTTTTATATATCTGTTATTAGATGAACCCAATTTCAAGTCGGGCAGAACTACAATGTTCTTTAGACTATGATATACCATTTGGAAACCCTCTTGTAAGGGAAGAATGGTTAGATCCCTGAAATGTAGCTGTATAGTAGTTGGCGCACTGTTTTTATATATACATGCTTCTGTGAGGTTGGTGTGTATGGATAAATCATAAATTTATTTTTGTTAAAAATATGTTGAATCGTTTATTGAAGATTTAAACATCAAGAGAAAAGGCCATTTTTTCCCTTTATGTTACATTTCCTTGCATGTTCCAGTAGACTGAAATCTTCCAATTTTGTGTGCAAATTTTCTTTTCATACATATCTATCTTATTTT
Source organism: Kaempferia galanga (assembly GCA_037974795.1). NCBI lineage: Eukaryota > Viridiplantae > Streptophyta > Magnoliopsida > Zingiberales > Zingiberaceae > Kaempferia > Kaempferia galanga. The sequence goes on along the minus strand of JBBPFP010283249.1, from coordinate 13,621 downwards.
CTGTAACTCTTACAATATTTCACTGCATGTTCCAACTAGACCAAAATTTTGAACTACACGGTAGACAGGAATTAGGATAGGTTGGCGATTCTAGTAAACTCAGCTTTAGGATTTGCATCAGACAAGCAAAGCCAATTATTTTTCATTCACATTATCTAGTTTAGAGGTCCCTATTGGATACCATGAAGACCTAAGTTGTGGCTTAATTATTAATTTGCTAAATTTGATCAATTGTGAGCTTTAACTTTGCTTCCAATGGCCTTTGTTTGTCATGGATTCTTCTATATATTCGATTATGCACGCCAACTATGGCTTGTGTGCACAGTGAAATACTATATGAATGCACGCTGAAGTGGTACAGATGCTATTCTTTTAATGGGCCTTAATATTTGTCCAAAGGTTGATTTTCAAGAGTCTTGGCTTAGATTTGATAATTCCTTCAGCTGTAATAATGCTGTTTCTAGAGTAACTGTCATCCATGGTTGGGGATGCATTACTCAAGGGCAAGATTACTGTGGTAATCCGTACTTCAAAGCAAATCTCAAAGACCTAAATCAATTTATTAATGCTTTTGTTGGATGTGTTAGACGTGTCGGTAGAATGCTGGTCGCAGATTTTCTTAGGTACGTTTGATTCAGAACATTGCCACACCTAACTCGGCATTTAGTTGCCATATACCTAAATTTCTATACACGCCTTCTGATCTTAGCGTCATTTAATTGTTATGGAGGTTGTATAGCAGAAGGGTACATACCTCATACCTGTACATTAAATGGTTGTCTTTATAGCCAGATCGATGGCAGGTTCGAAAGCGATTTTCTCATTTCGAATGGTTTATTTTCTGTTTTGGAAATAAGTCCCAGGACACTGCGTCAGAAGCAGTTGAATTTTTTTGTTTTACATTTTGAAACGTTATTAGTTTGAAGGTATCAAATGTCAAATTGGTGCACAGTTATCAGTGTGAAAGATGGAGTCCTATTTAATGAAGAATCACTTAATTCGGGGTTTGTTATCCTGAAGAAAAGTTTTAGCATCCTTTCAACTTAAAGATGAAAATGGTACTTGGAGTAGATTTCTAATTGAGTCATATGAATTAGTGGAGAGTGATTGAAGGATGACTTAAAAGCAGAGTTAAAATTAGGAGGGGGAAATATCAAAATTTCAGTATATTATGTATATCATCTCATTATATACTATTTATATTAAAATTTTTATATATTAAAAATTTATAAAAATCGTATTGATATTAACATTATAATTTTTCAGTAATTTGGTATATTAAAAATATCAAAATTTTTTAATATGACTAATATAAAATTTATACTATATTGAAAATTTGGTATGTTAGAATTTTGATATATTGAATTTTTCTATCATACCTATATAGTTTTTTTTTATCTTTAAATTTTCAGTATGATATATACTATATCATAATTTTTTGGTATGCATACTCGGATTAAAGTGCATTATTTAAAAAATATATATTATTTTTAGCAGTAAGTTAATATGCATTTTTTTTGGGGAAAAATAATATTATTAATTTTTGGATAGAAAATTTTGGGATTGAGTTTAATGGAAGTCGTTTAGGAATATTAATTATCCGGTGTCCGTTGTAATATAATAATAAATAATAGAACAACGACGCCGGCTGCCACCGCAACCCTGGCTTCAGTCGGCCTTCTTAATTGTTTTCCTCTTCCCCTTCCCTCCTCGCATTGCCACCTTCCCCGCCGCATCCTTCCCTATAACGCCTCCCGTTTTCTCCGTGCTTCTTTTCTGCTTCGGCTTCACTGCCCTACCCATGGCGGAGTACAAGGACGGCGGCGGCGGCGGAGCGATCGGTGGCAAGATCCGGAGGCGCTACTTCCGCCGCACGACGCCCTACGACCGCTCCCTTATGGCCGCGAGGTCCGTCCGTGACCACCAAGCGGCGGAACGTGACAACGGTTGGCTGTCTAAACTCTTGGACCCTGCTTGCCGGGCCATCGCCTGGAGCGCCTCGCTCCTCTTCCCCTCCGTCTTCCAGAAGTGGCTGGAGGCTCCCCCGTCTACACCACCAGGTTAGGTCCGTCACAGGCTCCCCTACTTATTGTTATTTCCTCGGTTCCGAACTCTTGCATTGGTGTTATTGCTTTTGGGTTTCTTTTTAGTGCCTTCATTATTCATATTAGTCGCCACATATCATATAAATTTACTTTAGTTGAACAAACTGTTATCTTTGGTCACTTTTTTCTTCTATATAGACCGTGAGTTTTTGAAAGAACATTTTTCCCTCACTTCAGTTTTTTTCTTAAAAAAAAATCTTATCTACTGCTAGTATGCAGAAACAATGCTATCTCAATGTAAAAAAAAGAAATTATCTTTGAATTCATGATTTCTCTACACAATCATTTATAAGGAATGTTGAAGTTAATTTTTTACATCCTTGAGAAGTTATGCCTGGCAAGTAACTAAAAAATTCATCTGAGTACGAACAATTCTACATTTGGCACTCGAGTTGAGTTCACAGGAAGGATAACCATAGAGTCAATGAGTATTCAATATTTACTTGTATTAATACAACTTGTTGACTTGAAAATGTTTAGTATATCTTGTTCAGTTGTTACTTATAACATTTTTTGTGTTATTACAAATTGTGTAGACTTCAAATAGCTCTTATGTGTAATGTGGTAATGGGAAGGCTTCCCCAAATCATGGCCCAATTTGGATAGAGAACTCACTGTAACTGGTATCAGGCTATCTATACCTTGAAATGATTTCTCTCCAAAGGTCATGCTGTTAAGAGGATTGCCTTGTTCGCATCAAGTTCAATATTTCTTATTTTTTTAAAAAAATTTTAGAATAGGTTGGCTTCATCCTTTACCTCTTTACTTATCATCTGGTCCACTTTTTGTCTCTTATTTGCATTTTATCATATTTTAATTAAAAAAATCTAGGTCTTAAAAACTAATCCTTCACTGATTAACATTGTTGGATTACATCTTAAATTTTCATCCAAATATTACAGTGGCAATCCGAGCCTTTGGTATCTGTGTGATGCAGCATTTAAGTCTGATAGAGATCTGATTTTTATATTCTTATTATTGCTCCTTCTATTTCCGGCATATGCAACATTTAGTCATAGTAATGTTAAGGAAACTAGACAACTAGTTGAGGTATGTAATCCAAACTAACATCTGGAAAATATATATCATGCAGTGTTATCAAATGGAAATGACTATTCACAGTTGACATTCCTATTGGTTTCAATTGAAGATTTTACAAAATGAGGATTGTGAATTGTGCTATTTTATTCAGTAACACAAACAAATCTTTCCAATTTTTCTTCTTGCTCTTTCATCACTATAGAATGTCTTTTTGCAAATGGCCTAGACTTAGGTACAGAAGTCTGTTTATTTTCTGTATTTTCTATGTTTATTTGCTGTATTTTCTAATTCAAGGTATCTAATGCCTTATGGTACTTTGCAAGAATGGTAGGTCTGGAATAATCTAACTCATTCTGTATGAATTTTAAATGATCAATGTCTTTCATATCCGTAATGTGCATCTAATGTTCTTTTTCCAGTAACTACATTGTAACACACATTTTTTTTTAACAGAGGGAAAACAGGGATCTAAGGAAGAAGTCCTTGAATACTACCGTGCTGTAAGACCACACATTTTGATAGTTCAATTTCAATTCTCTTTATGTATAAACACCAACAGCTTAATGAGAATTTCTTTTGTACTCATCTATTGACAAACACATGCTTTTCTTTGATTAATGTTTTTGTTGTTATCTACCCTTAAATTGGTAACAACAAACTCACTTTCATATCTTATCTTTGCAACATAGGGTTTTGGGTATTTTAGTATTTTACCAAAGAAAGCCGACATGCAATGCTAATTAATTTCAGTTTTTCATAGAATATACCTAAATTTTTAAATTGGCAGTTGTGTAGTGGAAACACACAAGCATTGAGTAGGAGACCCTGGTTTATTATGCATGACATAATTATCCGCTTGTGATAAATTCTTATCATCTGTAGGCATTTTAAGAAATCAGGGAAAAGAATCGAGTCAGGTATATCCTGGTACACTTGAGATGAATCAACCAATTATGTTTGCATTGACTGTGATATATACAATGGAGAAAATAATTAAGATGATGGTTTAATTTTTAAGGAATTTCAATTGTTTATTGGCATAATTAATGAAATTTATCTTATTGTTCTTGTTTGATGGATATTATTTGGATATCTGCTCTTGCACTGTGCAATTTACATAACCTCTTAATCAATATCTTTTCTCTTGCTCACTTCTTTTTGAGCTATTTCCCCTACCTTGTAGGCAACATAGTCTTAGTCTCCTTTCTTGGTGAGTTGGTATAGGCTATTTTTTTTCCTTCCCACATTTTAAAAGCCCTGTTTCCATTTGAACCACATAAGCAGCTATTGAGGAGGATTCTAAAGGAGACTGCATAACAATCACACATAGATTATGCAATCGGTTTCTGTGGTTAACAAAGTTTATTTGGTTCATTTAAACAACAACCAAGCCTTATCCCACTAGGTGGAGTCAGCAATTTAAACTTAAACCAATTTGCTTAAAATTATAAACTCTCCTATTTAGTAGCTTGTTGTCTTAAGTGCTATCTTGGTCAATTGTTTTGCAACTAACATACTCTAGTTATCAATATGAATAATTTTTAACATTTCACTACTCATAAAATATGAACGATATTTATGTGGTTGTTCTTTTAATTTGATACATCAAACATGACACAATATCAATTTTATTTATTTGTTTGAAAGCCAATTTACTTTTCAGGTTTCCAAGGAAGAAGTTGCATCGCCAATCAAAATTGCTAAAGGTTACTTGAGTTTGATGCCTTCTAAATTATCTCAAACATCTCTAAGCATGCAAACCCAAGATTTCTTGTCGGCTAGAACTTTTCCTAGTGGTCCTTCATATGCCAAGCGATCATTTGATAAGTCATTGGCATTAAGACCTACAGTCCAAGTTTCGCAGTCCCTTGAGGCCCCACCATACTGTTTTACGGATCCAAAGCTCAGATCAGCAGTCAATAAAATGTCTCATTCTCCATATTTTAAGCCTCATCCTGTGGCTAGTAGAGAAGTAGGTGCAGAAACACATAACAATACAACTATTCACACATAAATTGTAGATATTCATTTGTTTCACTGAAGATTTGAATTTTTCCCCTATAGAATGGCACATCTTTTATGGTGGTCCCTTTATGTCAATCCAGGTCTCTAATCCTCTGGAGATTACATCTCACAACCACACACGCTTGAAACTTCAAGGGAGATCAGCAAGATATAAAATGGCTCGTTCTCCATATTTTAATCCCCATTTAGTAGCTAACTCAAGGGTAAGTCTGGACGAAAGCTATTTATTAATAAAACTGAAGCCAATTCTATAATTATGGACACTATTTTCCTTTTGCGCTTCATGGAGTTTTCTAGTCATTGAGTATGATAAAATTACGAATTACATACTGTTGTTTCAGAGTGGTGTGGATGGTTGTGGTGGTCCTTTGGCAAATATTGATATTGCACATTCTGGTCGGCAGGTATGAATCATTGTAGGGGTAGGTTTACGGGCATAAACAAGTGAAAGAAACCAGCTGAGACATGATATATATAATTTTTCTTATCCTCTATGTACGTGCATGTGTGTGAGCATGTGGGTGCTTTTATCTTGGATTTCTGCATGTGCGTGGATAGAGGTGTTGTGTGGGTTTTTGCTATTATATTTATATTTGTTGTGACTTCATTATGCCCTTGCATAGGTAAAAAATGTGAGATGGTAAATATAGAAGAGTTTAAACTCTTGAACATGCTATCCTAGAGTAACTATAACTTTGTATTGATGTTGCAGCAAACTACACCACTAGTTTAACAGCTTTACAAGTTAACCAATTTTTTGGATATTTTCACGTGGAAAAAAAAATGAATACCAATAATCAAATTGGCAAAGAAATAGATAAATGATTAAAATCTAAAATGATCAAGCAATCTGTGAAACATTTGTGATTTTTGTAGTGTTCACATTTGTTATTTTGGTAGTGTACAGGTTTTATGTGGTTCAGTTCATTATACATGTTGTGCAGGTTGTTTCATTTCTGGTATCATATAAAATCCTTTTACTAGATATTTAGTATCAGTTATGTTTGTTAAAGGTAATTTGCATAATTTTTAAGAACTTAATTAATATCTTTAGGTTGGAAAAATTTTGCTGTTTGTTGGATAATATGAATTACTAAGCACACTAAGGTCAAAATTTATACTTATTAGTGTAATTGGTATTTCTATTTAAATAACTTCAAAACCACTAAGAAAAAATGATTGGTGAACATAAAGAGGAAAAAGCAACTTCGAGAGGAAGGAGAGAGGAAAAATAAGAGGAGAGTAAGAGACATCATTGTACAATGCTGGTCAAAGAAAGCAGTCAATAATCACATGCGCTAGATAATTTGAATTGAAAGATACTAGGGCTGGCCAAAGGAAGCAGCCACTAATCAACAGGAAATAAATGAGTTGGAGTGAATGGTGGACATAATTGAAAAGAGGCACAACATAGGCTGATAAGTTATTTTCCTAATATGATTTTCCGTTCAATTGACATGTCTTTTACTATCGAATCTCCAGAAGAAGCAAAAAAAAAAAAAAGGTGATTGAGAGCTAGTTTTCTTGGGGCCAGTTTGCCAGTTTGGCAAACTTTGTCATATTCAAATGCCTAAAATAAATTAGTGGAAAAGGCAATATGAATTTCAGTGGCCTTTGGCAAGAATTTTACGACTTATGTTAAATAAATTGAACCAAAGGACGAGATTTGATGATTAACTTTGTTGAGTTACTGATTGGCCATCAAAAGCTAATATTAAATTTGTTATTCTATTTGCTGTGTTATGATTTTTATTCCTTTCCTTGAATATACCATTTATTTCTTTGGCATCTTTTATTAATTTGCTAGCTGAGCTTTCTGAATTAATATACATGCTAATTTGTGGCATTATGTAAAAGATGCTGAAACGAGGGAGCTCAGTTTTTGGATCTGTTGGTCCCATTCGTAGGACTCGTCACAAGTCTAATATAATGTCTCCACCAAGAAGCTCATTCTCATCAATGCTGCAGTTCCCTTCTTCCTCAACTTATGCAGATGCATCCTCTGTACCGTCCAGCCAAAAGCTTTTGCATTGGAGTGAGCAAAAGAAGAATGATAAGGAACCACAGAATGTAGAAAGCAGTGTGTCTCCCTTTGTTCCAATTCCTCTTCAATCCAGTGAAATGGCTAGGAAAATACTGGAGCAACTTGATAAATTAGCTCCTTCCGCCAAAGTGAAACCATATAATTTGAAAACTGAGACGGATGAATCACCTCTTATGCTAACTCATGACGCACTGAGTAGTCGGGCCCTGAAAAGCATGGAGAAAATTGACACCGCTAAGTTTGTGAATGTGCAAGGAAATGGTAGTCTGGAACCTTCCAATCACAGCCGTCATCAAAAAAATCCTTTTTATAAGAAACAATATGAGGCTGCTGAAAATGTGTCTCCAACATCTGATATCATGAAGTTTGAAAGAGCTGTTATAGAGGTTAAACCTAGTGTATCAGCTGTAAATTTTAGTGTTTCAGATGCTGCTATTATGTCTACTAAAAGAAAACCTTCCTTCCGGATGAGCATTCCTGAGGTATGCAACTGTTTTACATAAATTGTCTTGGAGTGAACTGACTTTGGATGATGAGTTAATTTGTAATTATTTATTTATTTATTTAAGGGCTTAGATGAGTTGGATGATAGAGATGATTCTGTAAAGGATTCTTCCGGTCTAACTCTGATTGCAAAAGGTAAATCTGAACTATTGTCAGACATCAAGGCTACACAAATTGCAGAAACTGGCTTGGAGGTTTCTAAAAATTATTCCTCTACTGGTGTTCCTGTATCTACAACAATCTTGCATACAAATATAATGAACGTCCCTAATGTGCCTTGCAATGGTAACATAAATGGAATCCATTTTATGGCATCACCTTCTCTTGATTCTTCATCAGTACCTTCGGCGATTCCTACTTCAGCAATGCCTCCTGTGCAACCTGTTCTAAGAGAGGAAGTTTCATCTTCTACAGCAAAAGTTGGCTTAGTGGCATATTCATCTGGATCTCCTTCAGCAGTGGTTGATTCTAATGGCCCACAATTTCTTGCAAGGTTAGATAAGAAGTGAGAATCTATTTCCATCTCTTGAGCATAATTTGGCAAATTGCTACATCATTCTCTATTTTTTTCTCACTCTGCCATCAAGTATTATGTTGTTGATAGGGAGTTGTTCACTTTCTTTGATTTGTAATAACTTGTATCTACTTTCTTTCTAAATTCGTTTGGATCATTTGATGCAGTATAATCTAAGGATAGAAAATTATTAATAATTCATCACGGTCTTCCCGGATGTTGTGGATTTCTAAGTGTTCTATCAAAGGCATGATATCAATTAAAATAGTGTTTCGATAACCTAAGTTATTATTAATCAACTTAGATATTTTGGAAATGAATGTTAGAGTTTTCCTTTATTGTTGATTGTGTTTATTTTTGATTGTGTCAATTTATCAGAATCTCATACATAACATTCCTCTCATGTATTCCTTTGCACATATTTTATAAATTTTTTATTTTATGCGTTTGGTCTGTACTACAGTGATGAAAACAGAAAAAGCACATCTTCAGGCTCAGATTTTGATAAAGTTGTCAAACCAGTTAATGCATCGGGAGATGCTCTCACAAAACCTCTTGATGCAAGTTCTGGTCTCGCATTGCCTACTTATACTGGATCATCTTCAAACTCTGGCGGTTCTACTACAGCTATGGCAACTTTAAGTTTTGGTTCAAATTCTGGGGTTTCCCTTTCCAGTTTTACCCTTTCATCTCAAAGTGCTGGAAGCGGCAGCTCCCTAGTGTCAACTGCACCTTTTGGTTCAAGCAGTGTGTTCCCTATTTTTACTGGAAAATCTTCAGACGTTGGCAATTCTGATACAGTTGTATCAAATTCTGGTATTTCTATTATTAATGCTTCATCTCAAAGTGCTGGCAGCAGCAACTCCCTTTTCTCAACTGCACTTTTTGGATCAAGTGGTGTTCCCATTCTGCCAGGTGTTACTTTCTCAACCAACCTTAGTGCAAACGCTGCATCATTTAGCTCAAATTCCCAGGCATCCAAATCATCAGTCTCTGCCCCTACTTTTGGTTCTATATCATCTTCACCAGTTGCAGGTTTGGTAATCACATCATCTCCTTCAGAGAGTATGCCGTTTTCATTTGCAGCATCTTCGATGCCAGCATTTTCATTTGGTTCAACTGGAACCCCATCATCCCTACCTGCCTCTGTTGCACAGCCTGTGTTTGGAACACCAAATCAATTAGCTGCTTTGAATTCTTCACCTGGAAATGATAAGATGAGTGTTGAGGATAGCATGGTTGATGATCCAGTCCAGCCGTCTACTTCATTTGGGAGATTTGGGCAACAAACCAATATACCTTCACCGCCAAATTTTATTTTTGGTTCTCCTCCTGCTCTTGGTGCACAACCCGTTCAATTTGGCAGCCAGCAAAATGTTTTTGTTCCTCCCCTATCTCCATTGCAACCAGTTCCAAATTTAGATTTCAGCTCTGGAAGTAGCAGCTTGTCTCAGGGAACTGGAGGTGGAGACAAGTCTGGTCGAAAATTTGTGAAAGTTAGAAGAGATAAGCATCGAAAAAAGTAGAAGGTTTTGAAAGAAGGTGATAACTAAGGTGCTGTTTTTGCACTGGCTTGCTTATTTATTTTCTTACTTTTAGCATTTGATGGCAATGATCTTAACTAAGAGAGGTAAGATTGTTAAGATGCCAGACCGCCGGAATGTAGACAATTCAGTCTCAATGATATTTTGGTGTACTAAAGACTGCATCCGTTGAGCATTTATGGTTTTCTAAGTTTCCTTCTACCCCTTGTAACTCTTGCGCTTTAGTTTGGCCAGATGGATAAGCTTTTTGTATGCTTGAATTCATCATACTATTGCCGGATTCTTGGTTTTTATACAATGTAATCATATTACAGTTGAGCGATTTTCTTACACGAAAATATTTAAATTTTATTTGTCTATGAAAGTTTTACCACTAGGATTGAATTTAATGCATGTTATATAATATTTCTTCGTTAAATCTTTTTATGCTAATGTTGCTTTGTGATTTTAATCCTTCTCCCATGCAGATTTTCTTAATCATTCGCAGCAGATGAAATCGCGGGTCGTTGGAATTAGCAAAAGAGACACGAGTAGAATTGACTCGATCAAAGGTCAGTGTATAAAATGCTCTATTGCCGTATTGTTGCAATCAATTCAGTTCGAGTGATGGTCGAACATAATAAACAGTGCAGAATTCCTATTCCAAGCTCAACTCGTATTGATATTCTTCCAACTCATTCAGCTGCAGGTCCATCACAAGCAAAGCTAGGCCACTCGTACTACCTCCATCTCATCGATGATCATCGATAGGTTGAGCCTATGACCAATTTAGTCCATCCAAGACAGTGAAATTTGTTCAATGGAAGAATAATTTTCGTGAAAAAACCATGGCCAGAGGTATATTGGTTTGCTTTTCAAAAACAGTACCGGAGACAACTCGATCATTCATTGATTTGTCTCCGATTAGACAAGCCACTAGCACCATGTCCCTGATTTGCATAATATTAGGTACTGGTGTAAATCAGACAGGGCCCGACCTAGTCCAAGAGTCAGGCTGAATGATAGGAGCTTAACTTATGTGCCGATGAAAACCAATGGGGGATGGCATTATTATAATAATAATAATTATTTTAAAAAAGAAAAATATTAGCACCCGTGAGAGTTGTTTGTTCATGTTGTGCGTTAGCCATTTGGACTGACTCAGTCTAGCTGTGTGATTTGATGGCACAAACAATGTGTTCAATATCCGTCGGGGGGAAAATTTCAGCCGAATTAATCTAAATCGATGGTGCGAAAAGGACAAAGATCTACACAGTTTGGGCTACGTATCTCGCTCCTTCTCCACTATATTTGTGGATCAATTAATTTTCTTGAATCAGAATTAAGCAATCCTCTCTGGATTTGCATATAAATATGTGGCATCTCAGTTTCGATCGTCAGGTGAATGGTTAACCGACACCCCTGCACCATCTACGTACGTCGCATGGGGATTTGCCACTCCTTCGATGCCGTCGCCGAGATGCCGGCGCCGGTGACGGTGAAGTTGGTGCTGCAGGACGGCGAGCTACAAGAGTTCGCGCAGCCGGTGAAGGCGTCCCATGTGCTGCAGTCGATGCACCCGACTTCCTACTTCGTGTGCGACGCTGACGACATGGTGTTCGACGGCCACGCGCCTGCTGCCGACGAGCTGCGGCCCGGGCAGCTCTACTTCGTGCTCCCTGTCTCCATGCTCCGCCGGCCGCTCCACGCAGAGGAGATGGCCGCCCTCGCGGTGAAGGCCAACACCGCTCTCGTGGGGAAGGTGCCGCCATCGGCACGGCCAAGGGGCGGAGAAGTGTGACTGATGTTAAGTGAAGAAGAGCGATCGAAGGTCCGGGATCTTTAATTGTTCACATTTGGGTTCGATTCCAGTGTAAACTCACATATAGAATGGCCAGATCGATGAAATTTGTCCTTAATCTATAATTAATTCTTAGCTCTGGGCAAATACATGGAATTTATTTATGTTTTGATTCAATGGGGCGGTGGACGAAGATAAAACAATGTATCGAAGCAATAACATGCATGTTATTATTATTATTCGTTGCTTTTATAGTGATGATCGATCGATATACCAATTAATCCCTTGTAATTATATATTAACTGTTCGTTGCTTCATAGTGATAGATTGAATATAAATCTTCTAGACAGGCTTCATCTCCTGCTTGATGGCTGCCACAAGCTGGTTATAAGCCTCGGTCCATGCCTCCTTCATTTCTGGGCACCACATCTCTCCAACTCCACCCTCTATAGTCTCCAAAAGAGCAAACCTGACCACCTGTAATTTATTAAAATAAGGCAATCAATTTGATTTAGATCTATCTCCAAGATTCTTAATTAAAATCCAAAATTAATCACTAATATATCATTATTTAATTACTACCTCAAAGTGTTCGTTGACTACGCCGTACTTGAAGTGGGTGGCGCCGAGCTTCTTCAGAGTCGTCTCCCTCACCGTCACCTTGCCGGATTTCCGGAGCTGCGCCGCTGATTCGCAAGTCTAATACAATTTTGTTTGTTTTGTTTGTTTGTTTATCAACAACAGAATCCAGTTGGTGTTAAGATGAACTGATAGATATCTGTAGCTAGCTACCAGGAATTATATTACTTACCATGACGAAGACGGACATTGCGTGAGCCTTGAGCTTGGGATTCTTCTCCATTGGAACGTCGGAGTCACGCAAGAAGGAGAAGAGACCGCTCGCTGAAGGTGCGATCTCAAAAATTCTGAGTCGACCAGAAAATTAATTGATTGTGCAAAACCGAACCACAAATTAAACTAATTAACAGAATTTATAGATAGATAGATACGACGTACCTCAGGAAGAACTTGAGCCCCAAATTTGCTGCGTCCTTCTTCATTTCTTTCCATGATTTCACTACAAGAGCTTCCTGCTCTTCCGTGAACGTAACGACGCCATCGGAATGATCCATGTGCTGTAGACGTCTCTCTGCTCTGCTCTGCTCTGTTCTGCTTGCTTGTGTTTGATTGAATTAATTGTCGACTAAAGGAGGGAGTATATATATATAAGGTACGTACATAGGCAGCTAACGGGCTGACCTTTGAGGAAGGGGAAGAGGCATCGTACAATTGGAAGAAATTAAAACAGGAGGTAGGAAGAATTAATTAATACTGAGTGCATGGTTTCGGATTTGGATGTAACTGTGGGCGAAGATGATGGCTAGCTGCTTCAGGATCTCTTCTTCTTGCCCCCGTCTCTGTCTCGCAAGAAATATCACAGCTTCCTATCTATTTTAATTTTAAAATTATTAAATTACGCATCCAATCCTATTTTTAATATATATATAAAACATATAATTGATATTTGAGAAAATAGATAAATAAATAAACAGAAATTGATTTCATATTGATTGAAAATGACTGATAGATGTAGAGAGATTGGAATAATATGAACTAATTTTTATGTGTTTGTTTAGTTTTTTTTATTATATTCATGTATTTAAATATCAATTTGATTAACTATACTTAGTTATTGAAAAAATTAATCTAGATTTGACTGTCATAATTATAGCAGTAGACTGAGAAAATCGCAGGGTAAAAATAAAATTAGGTACAACATTTGATAATTTAAAAACTAAGATATTTAGGTATTTTGGAAACTTTAAAAAGCTGAATTTTTATCTCGATCGATTAGTGATCAGGTTTGACCACGAGTAATGAATTGTTTTCATTGATTTGACTATTCTGGCGTTTAATTTGTGCGTTCAGTAATCAAGACAAACTCGAGTATATGAAAGTCTAGAATAGACAGCCAACGATAGAGATAAAAAATTGACTACACGAGCAACCTCTCGATCGAGACAGAGGAAGACCCAAGCTCGTATCAGTAGGCATGGTTAACTA
>JBBPFP010282156.1:0-17344 GCA_037974795.1 Kaempferia galanga | reverse complement strand
TATCAAATACTCCATATATGCTAGAATTAGGAGAATCTACTCCATACACAACGAAAGAAGACTCAAAGATATGAAAAGAAGCATTCTACAACTAAAATCGACAAGAAGAGAGAAGAAAACTTAGCCATTGTGAAATCAATGTCTTCAAGAGCCAATCCTTCACCTCAGAAATAGAGAGATGATCAAGAAGGTTTCAGATCATCGAGACGTCATCGAAAAATGGAGTGTGACAACCCAAAATGTCTATCCTAAAGGGAAAAAACTTCTTCTCTAAGAAAAGGGGAAAAGTTCCCCTTTTATAAGCAGGGGCATGATCCATTGCCCTTATGCGCACATAGTCATGCCTCTTAGCATGACTGGGGCATGTAATCAGAGAGAAAGGTGCACGACCAAGCTGTGTACATCCCTGTGATGGGGAGGATACATGGTCGTTCTCTCTAGAAGATGCCACGACCGTGCCTCCTGCACGAACCTATAAAGTGACATTATGGAGAAGAGGCACGACCCTTCCGTGTGCATCTCTGCATGGGCCTCTTGGCACAGCAGAACCTCCTAGCATGACCTGCCCGTGCTGAATTCGGAAAGGCTGCATCTTGCATTCTTTGTTCATTTTCATTTCATATCGCGTCTTGTTAATGAAAACAAAGCAAGAACAGATCTCCGAACAAAAGGAGTAGAAGTATGACATAATAATGCAATAGAGTGCAATAAACATATATTATATACATGAAATGCAAGTAGGTGTGAGCCAAACAATAGGTAAAAACATATTAAATCTACTCACATCAATGCTCAGCTATTTTCCATAAAAGAGAGGTACTATGTCACTGGAGGGAAACAATCTCCAAAGGGTTTTCTAGAGTCCATGTAGGTTATTGGAGAAGCCGATAACATTAAGGAGGCATGCAACTTTGTGTGGAAGTGTAAATTTCAAGGATAGTTTCCAGGTCAAGTAGGTCCTTCCATTCTTCTTTTGAAATCCATGATCGCCTTAAAAATTCCCTTGTGCATTCATCCTGCCCATGGAATAATTTTTATTCTAGAATCCTGTTTCAACCCTACTTTTGGTTTAAGAGAGGTTGCATGACGGAGTTGAGGGAAAATTGAGTAGACAGAAAAGAATTGGGCTTCAAGATGAAACAAAACAATTCAACGAATATAAAATAGTAGAGTATCCTCTTCCGCACTAAATTGTGATCCTAGAGGCGAGTAGAGATGAAGTGGGAGTCTATTCCCTGTAACTGTAGACTATCTGTTGTCTCTCGCATTTGAGTTGTACCTATTTTGTTTGCAACTCCCTGCCAATTTGAATCTTGAGAATTTCTATGAATCTTAGCAACATGTTAGTTATGAGAATGAGTTCGACAATGTATTTGGGTTGTACCTGAGTAATTGTGAATGGGATTTTGTAGAATGTGCTTTTTTCTGCAGGAATTTTCTGCGAATAGTTTATTGTTCAATTTTTTTGTGATTTATGAACTTGCAGCAAAGTTGTAAAATTTTTGTATATTGACCTAGGAAGTTGATAAAATTTTAAAAAAACCTTCAATATGTATGTTAAATATAAACACATATTGAGGTTAGGTTGTATTTTGGTAGTAGTTGATGAGGAATAATGAGTTTGGGATCAATCCTGAATCCTGATTAACTTTGATTTAATTGACGGTTGTGTAAATCCAAATGAGATTTCACTGGTATTTCTTGGCCCATCATTTGATCTTATCCAAGAGAGAAAAGGAACATGAATTAAGACTGCTAGGGAGCATATTTGAGAGGGCTTTGAATTCATGCTGAGCTATTTTCCATGAAAGAGAGGTACTGTGTCACAAGAGGGAAACAAGCTCCAAAGCTAGAGTCCATGTAGGTTATCGGAGAGATCGATAACATCAAGGGGGCATGCAACTTTGTGTGGAAGTGTAAATTTCGAGGATGATTTCCAACTCAAGCAGGTCCTTCCATTCTTTTGAAATCCATGATCACCTTAAAAATCCCTCGTGCATTTATGAAATAGTACTAGGTTCTGCACTAAATAGTAGAGTATCCTCATCTGCACTAAATTCTGATCCTAGAGGTACTAGAGGAGAGTAGGGATGAAGAGGGAGTCTATTCCCTGTAACCGTAGAGTATCTGTTGTCTCTCAGATTTAATTTGAGTTGTAACTATTTTGTTTACAACTCCCTGTCAATTTGAATCTTGGGAAGTTCTTATGAATCTCAGCAACATTTTAGTTATGAGAATGAGTTCGACAATTAATTTGGGTTGTACCCGAGTAATTGCGAATGGGATTTTGTAGTATGTGCTTCTTTTCTGCAGGAAGTTTCTGGGAATAGTTTATTATTCATTTGTTTTGTGATTTATGAACTTGCAGAAAAGTTGTAAAATTTTTTGTATACCGACCTAGGAAGTTGATTAAATTTTAAAAATCCTTCAATATGTATATGTTAAATATAAACACATCCATGAAGTCACTGTTGCTTTGGGATCTCTGCTATCGTGGTGTTACTGACGATGAGTTTTTTTGGTGTACAAGTCATGTTGAGATATCTATCATATGAGTGATATTCCGATCTGTGGTTATGATTTACTGTCTAGAGTATTTTACTTTAGTTTTTCCAAGGCTGAGCATCATATTTGGATTACAGCACTGGTTGCTCCATAGGGGGAGGTCATCCCCCCTTGCAAAATGCACTCATCCATTGTGGTGTGCCAGGAAAAAGTACAAATTATAAGTAGGATGAGCCTCAGGTTTATCAATCACTGTAAGATCCTAGAAACAGTTTGAATACGTCAGGAAAATTCTAGTCATTGAGGCTTATTGCTAGCTCAGATGGCATATAATGAATTTATTCATTTATGTTTGGTATTTTTTTTTTCCAAGTATAGTATTTGTCTCTTTAACGCACTTGAATCTTGTGTTTGTACAGGTAGAGCAGGCTGTGAAACTGGTCGACATGAAGAACAAAGAATCAGCCTATCAAGCATGGCTTGGTTACTATAACTCAGACAAGAATATCGGTCAAGATAAGTCTAAACTCGTGGAACTAGCAAATGAGTTCAGTCGAAGCCTAGGCCTCCGAGATCCTCCTGCAATACCCAAGCTTATCCTTAGGAAGATGGGACTCCATAATGTGCCTGGCCTGCATTCCAAATGACAAACACTGTATGCTCCTGACGTGGGATATATATTTATTGTTAATGTAGTAGTCGGTACAATTAGTTGGTTCTTGAACGTGTTATTATTGTTCTTAGCAACAATTCAGTCTCAACTAGGAAAGTCATACAATTAGTTGGTTGTCATTCAAAGTTTTGTCCCGATTCGGAGCTGATTGATCTGTGAATCGATGTCCTTTTGTGCTCTCTGAAACATAAAATCCAACATATCTATCAAAAAACTCCAAGGATTGGCAGTTCGGCAGATTAAATAAGAGGTGGGTACATAAATGCATAGATGGTATTCGGACAACCATCAAATTTGGTCGCTGTGCTCCTTGGCCAGTTACTAGTGTCTAAACAAAGCTCTTTCTTCGAAGATTTTAAGCTTGCTATATATCACAATCAAATCGCAACTCTATATTAACGTTTTGAACCACTCTAGTCTCTATATAGTCAGTCAAGGTGAGTGAGAACACTGGAAGTCGTAACAAATTGGAGCAGTTGAAAAAAATCTTTCCCATCCCCCCTAGCCACGGACAGTCACCATTTTACTATTCTGTCGTCGGTGAAACGGAGTTAGACGGGCCAAGATTGTCGTTCACACGGACCAACACTTCATTTAGGGTGGTGAAAATGTAAACGAAATAGTCCACAGGCATGCTTTGTTTTCTTTGAAGGATGAGTTTAAACAGATGAGCCACAATGTTAACAATGAGCTAACAATGGTCCTAATGATCTAGTGGCTATAGAGTGAGTACGACTCATGGCCTTTGTTTCTGTTTTCGTTTTCACGATCGATGTTTTCCAATTAATCATTCTCCCTCTTTTATCTATCCACCTAGGTAAACGGAGCAGTAGCAACTCAACGCCGGCGGAAGAAAACTCCGGGCGTGTCCCCTCTCTGCCAGTGCGCTTACCGGGTGCGCCTCAACGAAAGGAGAGCCAGAGCGATGGCGTCGCTCCTCACTTTTTTACACATTTTTTTCTTAGGTCCCGGTTTGAATATTCTAAAGAATTCCATTTTTTTTTCTTCTCTTGAATGAAAATTTAAAAAGCAATTTTTTTTTTTAAATTATCAAGTTGATATTATATTATTATCTCTTATTCATTAAATCTTAAATACATCGATGCACCATTTATAGAGATTTTTCCTCTAAATGGTATTTACAATTAAGAGATACTGGACTTCTTAGCTGTCCGCTACGAGTACTTCCTGATTTATCATGGTGGTCCGTGAGAAATTTTCATAGGGCCGGACTGACCATTTTCAGAAATAGTCAATGAGACTAACTGTATTTATCATTTAAATAGACGACGAGATACTATCATCGTTGTAACAATTAAACTTGTGCAAATGTAAATATTAACAAATTCATATTATAGAATTATAAAATTTTAAAAGCTATAATTACTATTATAGTTAAATTATAATCATGGACTCATATTATTTATACAATCAGTTAAGATTTAATAGATATGACGTGAAATAATAATATTAAACAGTACATGATCATGTTTGAAATCTACGTGAATGACCACTGGGATATCTAGAATTGATATGATATTGGTTGATTTTAGGGAGACTTTTGAAGATGAAGTGCTCCGATCTTCGGAGCCTTGAACACCAAAGGAGTACTAATAAGGTAAAAATGTTAGAGACCGGGTTAGGGAAAAAGTCTCCAGCTTTGGTACTCCGACACTCAAGTGCGTTACGTTATTCCAAAGAGGGACGATGAACAATAGGAGTGCGGACCGTGTAGGAGTGCGCCTATGTCGGTGGATGATGACCCTTATTTATATGATAGGTTTTATCCCTTTGCACGTATATTAATGCATTCCCTACAAAGGGTAGATCGTTCTGACAATGTGACACCTTTTCCCATGTGAGCCTACTGTTTCTGTGTTTTGTCAGACTTTGGAAGCTTCCTTCGTACAGAGAATACACAACACATCCTTTAGTACTTGATTCTCTGACAACCGGTATGCTAAGCTCTAACGGGGTAAGTGGAGTCGATGGGATAGAGAAACTTCGACTGCCCTTGTAATCAGTCCGCTCAATAGGCCCTATTAGCTTGTTAGCTCGGTCAGCCTGGTTGGCTCGTCAGCTTGGTCAACACTGTTGGATTGTTAGCTCAGTTGGCTCAGTTGGCTTGTCAGCTCTGTCAACCCGGTTGGCTAGCTCGGTTGGTTTGTCAGCTTAGTTCACTTGTTAGCTCGGTTGGCCGAGTTGGCTTGTCAGCTCAGTCGGCATAGTTGACTTGTCAACTTAGTTGACTCAGCCTTCTAATTTAGCCTCCTTTGACTGGACCGTTACCTTAGTGACTCTTAACTCTGACCAGACTTAAAGAGACTTTTCCTGATGTACCGCATTATACTTAGAGCACCGATATTATTTTGCAGGGAAGCGTGGGTGCAGCGCTGTTTTGAGATGATTAAAAAAATGCTCATATTTTGATTTTGATTTTGAGTTTTTTAATCGCCAACGAGAGTCTTCATGTAATCATTCTACAACTGCACCTCTAGGCCTCGTATTCGGATGACATGGGACGATAACATTTTTCATGACGACAGCAGAGTAACGAAAAGAACCTGCCTCTTCCAAGTCGAGTTTTCCGCAGCTCCTAGCCTGGCCTGGCCTTCCTATAAATCTCCCCACCTTTGATCATTCCCCTCCATCCACTCCGCATTAATCAGCACGTTGATCGCTTTCTGTCAAAACTTGCAACTTCGAAGAGAAAAATGGAGAAAACCGGCTCAGGGAAGCAACTGCGAGGCATGCTACTGGCCGAGCTCGCACGAGTTCAGAAACTGGCGAGGCAGGTGGAAGCCGAGCTCAATCTTCACTTTGGTGGCAATGGACCCTGCCATTTGCTGCTGCAAGAGATGCTCGAAGTGATAGACAAGTAGATTTCCTTGGTCCAGTTGGGCCACCTGGTGGCCGCTGGAGACTCCCGTCCTTCCGCAGGCAGGATGATGCCCAAGAAGAGGTATGTGCTAATCAATATATATATATCACTACTAAAAAAGGGCCCTTTAACGACGGGATTTCCCGTCGTTAAAGGGGTGTTTCCTGTCGTTAAAGGTCATCAACGACGGTATTTAATATCGTAGAAATTTGTAGCTAAAAGTACCCATCGGGAATTGATTAACGACGGGAAATAAAATACCGTCGGTAAAAATTTTTAACCACGGTATTAACTATCGTTGTTAATGACAGTAACAACGGGTTTAGATACCGTCGTAATTGATAGTAATGACGGTTATAGTATTGTCGTTAATAGTAACAACGACAATTATATATATTATAATTTAACATCGTTTAATTATTTAACAACGGCCTAGCATACCGTCGTTAATTGCGATGATGGTTTTGCATACCATCGTTAATGGCGATGGCGATTTTGCATACCATCGTTAATGGCGATGATGGTTTTGCATACCGTCGTTAATGGCGATGATGGTTTTTCATACCGTCGTTAATGACAACAACGTGTATACATATATATTAATGAATGCTAATAAAAACTAAAACATAATATATCAAATTCCTGATAATTGTTTCTATATCATTAAACTTGATATCACAACGTCTAATTACCATCCAACAAAATTAACATCTATTACATCAAAAATATTCATTTATCTAAAGTCTTCAGTATGCAAAATGTTGACATTCACAAAAACTTCAAGAAGTCTATTTCCCTTCCAAGCTCCAATACCTATAATAAATATACAAAAAAAATTAGTATCACAATAAAAACTTTAACAGAACTTAGAGTAACTTACCCAATCTACCTCAAAGAACAGTTAATATTGCAATTGCTATATGAAAACAATGGCTGATAGGGTAGATGTAAAGAAAGAAAAGTGTGCAGCACATACAGATCAGCAATCCAATGTAGGCTATGACATGCATGTGAGTTGGACAAAGTTTTTTTTTAAAAAATAAAAATCAGTGAGCTTCATTATATTTCGAAAAGTGTTATTTCCTAACATGTAAAAGAGATTACATATTCCATAACATTACAACAAAGTACGAAAAGTGTTTTAAAGAATACCCGTCAATCACTAAGATGAGCCTTCATTCTATTGTTCCTCACCAATTGCTTGTGTGCCTATGAACCTTCATTCTCTTGTTCTTCACCAATTGCTTGTGCGCCTATGAAGCATTTACAAGTCAAAATGAACAAAACTACTCATTCTCATTATCAAGTAATAAACAAGAAATAATAAAAAAAATTAAAGTAACTAATTCAACCTTCAATAGTATTTGAAGCCGATGCAGTCACTTGCACATTAGGTGGTAAATTCTTCAGCATCAACTCTTTAAAAGCTTTAAATTCAGATTCCATATTATTCATTTTCTCACGTAGTGTGACATTCTCGTGATGAAGTTCTTGCTTTGACGCAATAGGCCCTCTCACATCTTTAGGCCTCACTCCTCCTCCATGGCCAAAAACATGATCATGTCGTTGAGGTCCAAAACATTTCTCAACAAGTTGAATATTTGACAAGGAAGAATCTTCTCGAACAACCTCACAAATCTCATCCTTCAATAAGTTAAAAGATTTTGAAATCTATGATGAATCAAATATCATGTGAAAAAATGAATTAAAATGTTATATACTCACATATTTTTCCATTGCATCAAGATCAACAATATGGTCTTGTTTTTTTCGTGTCTCAAAAAACATTGATGCAAAATCTGGAGGTTGTCCATCTTTTCCTCCCTATAAATATTAATAAGACACAATTTTATGTCTAAATTAATATAAAATCCTTATAATATATGTCTTACCATTTCATATGCCAATTGTCTAAAAGGCTTGCTTCCTGTTCGATGTGGCATAGATTTCAAGGATCTATTCTGTGTATTTGTTTTACTCATTTTCTGCAAATATATTAATATTAGTATAATTTTATAAAAAAGACATTTAAATTTAAAAAGTAATTTATAACATAAAAAAGATGGGATAAGAATAACCTGAAAACTTTCACTTAAAAAATATTCTTTAACCAACCATTCCCAATCTTGTTTATCCATTCCCTTGGGAACATTTTGTAAAGCTTCTTGACGTGTTTTGCATGGTTTTACAAATTTGGAGTTCATCTCGCATCTCCAATTCTTCCATAATTGTTGCATATGTTTAAGCGTTGCCTCACGATACAGCTCAATATCATCATTTTTGAACTTATCCTGAAAATTTTTTGGTAAGCATATAATAATGAGATATTTCATATAATAAAAAAATTGGTTAGTATTAAATATTTTAAACACATGTTGAAACAACATGACATAACTAGTCTGTTAAAAGGGCATAAGATATTTCATATAATAACCATGTTTTGCATGGTTATTATTTTATTTTGTGAAGATTCAAAACACAGAAATACGATTAAAAGGAACATTAGTAAAGGACTAACTTGCAATAAAGGAATATTTCATATGATATGGTTTGAGTCCAATCAATAAACTATGATATGGAGACAATTCCATCTACGGTGGCAAAAATAAAGGACTACTTGCACAGATAATTCCATATATTTGAAATTATATGCCAATATATATCATGATATGATGCATCTAAATCTTAGCTGTAGAAAGTATAAATCACATAGCTTTACAAAATGAAGCATAGATAAGTCTCCTATAGAAATGCATCAAATCCATAACTATATAATAGGAACCTACATACATAATGATAGTGACACATTCAAAGAGTACTTCTCCTAAGAATTTTATAGGAAATATTAAAGATTGGTAAGAGACTCACCGTAACAGCAGCCCACATGTGATTTTTAGCATCTTCACCAATTTTATTCCATGCAAGAACTTGAACTGGGCATATGTTTCCATTTCTTACAATTATACCCAAATGTCTTGTAAAGGCTTGATGATTCAACCCAACAGCTCGAACCATATAGAAATTTATAAGAAGTTTCTCTCCATTTTTCAATTTACATACAATACCACACTTATTTTTACCTCGCTTGTTCAAATTTTGTTGAGTAGATGATTTGTCTAAACATGAAAATAATTAGTTTAGATTTACATGAAAATGATTTGTCTAAACATGAAAATATTTTTACCACACTATAAATTACTTTTTCATACCTTGGCTAGATTCCATTTGAGCTTGAGAGTCTTCCACATGGTCGACTTGTTCAGACGCACATTGCATATCATTGTTACATGTGTTCACCAAAGAAGGCTCATGTTCAATTGATCCAGAAACATAATTTTGTCCGGACAATCCTAAATGCCTTGTGATTTTGCCACGTCCTCGAGCTAAAGAACCTGGTGCTATAAATAGCTTTCTCTTAGTACCCAAAGATGAATTTTGAGAGTCCATGATCCTACAACAAATACATTATTATATTAGTTAAATGAAAAAATAATATAAATGGTACATTTAGTAGTTTAAACCACTAACACTTACACAAAGCAAATAAAGATTTTATATTATTATATCCTCAATTTTGATAAGCTTCTGGGATATCATCTATATTTGTGGGCATTCAATCTCTCTTCGTCAACATATTATATGAGTATCGAGGAGATGTTTTTGTCACTATGTGCCAACCTTTTGAGGTATTATCTATCACATAAAACACTTGTGATGCTTGACTGGCCAATGCAAAAGGTTCATTTGATTTCAAAATCCGTTGACAATTTACACTAACAAAACCATATTTATCCACTTTGATCCCTCTTTCTCTAAAATGCACATCAAACCATTTGCACTTGAAAACCAAATTCGTCTTTCACCAAGAAATTGTAATTCAATAATATGTGATAACACTCCATAATAGTCAATATTTTCTGCACCATAGTTCCCAACAACGAGAATACCACTATTTTGTGTCCTTAGACCCTTGTTGTGCTCTTCGGTGTGGAATTTATATCCATTATTTTGCAACATACAAATGACTTCCCATACTGTGTAGGCCCACGTGACAAAGAAAGTAGGTCTTCCATTTTTTTGGTTTTGTCATTTTTATGTAACCTTTCGACCTATCAAATTTGAAAAAAAAAAAATCTTACTCTCAAGATATAATTTATTAGTGAAAACAAAGACATGTATGTACATTAAAAATCTCACTTACTCTAACTCTGAACCAGTTAATAAATTATTTATCCCATTCCTCATCGGACAAAACCGAGTCACTAGAAGCACGGATTTGCATGTAGTCACTACATAGGAAATTTAGAGATTAATCGTAATTAAAACAACAATAAGGAAGAATAAGTTTATAGTTTCATACTTGTAAAATGATTGAACTTCTTCACAATTCTTTAATATGTAGATGTGAGCTCGCTCTTGGTCAACACGATCCAAATTGCATGCTATTCCTGTTGATAACTCTTCAATGGATGAAAATATGGATAAACCATCATTACTTTCCATACATCCACAATCAGATGTGTCGAAATATCTTGAGCATAAACTGATACACTCATTTGCGATATAAGCCTCAGTAATTGATGCCTCTGGATGAGTTTTATTTCGAATATATGATTTGAAAGTGCTCAACTTTTGTTCTATTGGATACATCCATCGATATTGAACAGGTCCCCCAAGCATAGCTTCCATTGCTAAATGAATCGGCAAATGTATCATGATGTCAAAAAATGAGGGTGGAAAAATCTTTTCCAACTTACAAAGTGTGATAGGAATTTGTCTTTCAAGTTGTTTCAAGTCTTCCATCTTTAGTGATTTGGAACACAAACTAGAGAAGAACATTGATAGCTCAACAAGAGCTTCATACACTAATTCTGAAAGTAATCCACGTGTTGCAAGAGGAATAAGATATTCTAGTAAGATGTGACAATCATGACTCTTTAAACCTGAAATCTTGTTCTCCCTAACATTTATACAATCTGCAATGTTTGAACAAAAGCCATCAGACATTTTTAATTGTTTAAGAAATAAACAAAGCTGATGTTTCTCACTAGAGGACATTGTGTAAGGTGCAGTGGGAAACTCAAGATCATCTCCTATTGCAACAGGATGTAATTCAGGCCTTATATTCAAGAGTTGTAAATCAAGACGTGTTTTGTGGTTATCTTTAGTCTTGCCTTTAATATCCATAATTGTTCCAAGAACGCTGTCACATATATTTTTCTCAATATGCATCACATCCAAATTATGCCTTAATAACAATGTTTCCCAATATGGTAGCTTAAAGAATATACTCTTCTTATTCCAATTATCACCCCGTTTGTCATGAGATATTTTTGTCTTTCTAGTAGTATCCTTACTTAAGATTATGCCTTCCAAATCCTGGACTTGACTTAAAATATCTTTTCCAGAAAATGATTTAGGTGGCAATCTCATTTCAACTGTACCATCAAAGGAATTCTTATCCTTGCGCCATTTGTGGTTCAATGGGAGATAACGTCGATGACCCATATAACACTCTTTACCACCATTTGTCAATCTCATTGAGCAAGTATCCTTATTACAACAAGGACATGCTAACTTTACTTTTGTACTCCATCCAGATAAATTTGCGTATGCCGGGAAGTCATCAATTGCCCACAACAAAGCAGCACGTAAAGTAAAATTTTGAGAAGTTGATGTATCAAAAGTTTCTACTCCAGTGTGCCACAACTCATTCAATTCATCGATCAACGGTTGCAAATAGATATCAATTGCATCTCCACTACTCTCTGGACCCGGAATTAACATGGATAAAATGAAGTTAGACAAGTTCATGCACATCGATGGTGGTAAATTATAAGGAATAAGGATCACAGGCCAAATGCTATATGTTGTTTTTGCATTTGCAAATGGTTGAAACCCATCACTTGCGAGACCAAGTCTCACATTGCGAGCCTCTGAGGAGAAATCTTTATATCTTTCATCGAATGATTTCCATGTCATAGAATCAGCTGGATGCCTTAAAATTTCATCATCAACCCTTGCATCATTGTGCCATCTCATGTAAGGGGCAGTTTTTGAACACATAAATAACCTTTGCAGCCTTGGTTTTAGTGGGAAATAACGTAATATCTTCTTTGGAATCTTCTTTCCATTAGCTTTGAATTGAGTTCCCCCACTATGCCTTTCCTCCTTCCATCTAGATATTCCACACACTTCACAAAAATCCAAGTTCTTATGGTCTTTCCAAAATAACATACAATTATTTTTACATGCATCAATCTTTTCATAAGAAAGGCCGATATCTCTAATAAACTTTTTAGCATCAAAATATGAATCTGGAAGATCAGAATTTTCTGGTAATATTTCTTCCTTCAACAATTGCAACAACATGCTAAATGATTTATTTGTCCATTGTCCAACATTTTTGAGATGAAGTAACTTTATTAATGCTGACAATTTTGAAACCCTTGATCCTTGGTACAAAGGTTCTTTTGAATCATTTAATAATCTATAAAAAATTTTAGCTTCATCATTTGGTTCCTCACTAATATTAGCACGGTTTGAATCGTCATAATGTGGATGTAAATCTCTTAGAAGATCTTCCATGAAGTAATCATTATCATCTACTTCAGTTTCCGAATTGTGTAGTTCCAAATCATCCTCTGGCTTTTCTCCATGATGATACCAAAATCTATAATTTTGAAGTATTCCATAAACAATCAAATGCATTTTAACAGATTCCCTAGACCCAAAATGTGCATTTGCACATTTAACACATGGGCATCGAATTTCATTTGTTGCTCTTGTTCTTTCAAAAGCATAGTCTAAAAAATTTTCAATCCCCTGTCCATATGCTTCACCAAGTCGATCATTAATAAGATCCATCCATTTCTTATCGGGTGCCATTCTATATTCAAAAAGGTGGACAAATTTAACTATAAATCAGATTCTAAGGATCCCTACTGTAGAAAATGAAGAGGAAATACAAGTAATCAGATTCTAAGGATCCCTGCCATAGAAAACGAAGAGAAAATACAAATAATCAGATTCTAAGGTTCTCTGACATAGAAAACGAAGAGAAAATACAAGTAATTAGATTCTAAAGAACACTATGGTAGAAAGCGAAGAGGAAATACAAGTAATCATTCTAAGGATCCCTACCATTGAAATTGAAGAGAAAATAGAAGCGGTAATAGAAAGGAAGAAAGAAAAATATCTCACCTGAAATAGGAGCTTGGAGATTGTCACCGGACTGCCGATCTCTTGATTTTCTCTGTGACAATGGAACTGCAGTGAGGAGTCGTCGTCGCGTGCTCAAAGCCCTAGAGGTGGAAGGGGACACAGAACTACAGGGAACCAACAATGTCACTGCAGGAATAGGGTTTCCCTATTGCCTACCGGACCTGCTGATCTCTTGAGCTCGACGGCAACAGCAGAACCCGAGGAAGATGAAGAGTCGTGCGCGCCTTGCTAACCACCGGACCTGCTGATCTCTCGAGCTCAACAGCAACGATAAAATGCGAGGAAGATGAAGAATCGTGCAAGCCACTGCTGCCCGCTGCACCTGCGCCCCTGCTGCCCCTCGGACTTGCGTGCCCCTGCTGCCCGTCGGATTTGCTGATATCTCGAGCTCGACGGCAATGGAAGAAGGCGAGGAAGATGAAGAGCCACGCGCGCAAAGAAGCAGGGGGATTTGGGGGGCTTAGACGCATATATGTGGCAAAAATAAGGTTTGATGCATTTAGGGGAAAAACTGACCATGGGTTGGCTCAGTATATAGGGTTGAACGCATGGGATTAGATGAGGGTAGAGTTTAATGCTATCATTTTATTTATTTGAGTCAAATGTCATCTCAACCATTGGATTAGAAGATAGTTTAGTATTTTTGATTTGATTTATCTCAACCATTGGATCAGGAGATAATTTTGTGTCTTCAATTTAATTTAAGTCTCACTTTTTCAAGCCTAATTTTTTTTACTATTTTTAGTAATTTTATATTTCCTATTTTTGGTATATTTATGTCGTTTTTATATTCATGTGCGAATTAATGAACCTAATATTATCAACTGTGTTAGTTTTTATTATAATTTTTTCTTAACTAGTTAGAATGTTGCAATAACGACGGGAGGAAATCCCGTCGTTAAAGATCTTACAATAACGACAGGAGGAAATCCTGTCGTTAAAGGCATGACATTAACGACCAAAATAAAAAATACGGTCGTTAATGCCAAAGCATCAACGACATGAATAAATACCGTCGTTAATGCAAACACATCAACGACGGGCACTAAATCCCGTCGTTGTTGAACCACCAAGAACGACGGGCACTAAATCCCGTCGTTAATATTCGTTGTTAAAAACAGTTTTTTTAGTAGTGTCCTTGGTCAAGGGGCCTAGAATTGATCCATGCGCCCAAATTTTTTTTTTTGATTTTTTTTTAAATTCTTAAATTATAAACCCTAAATACATATGTTATATACTCAGTGAGCAGCTAAAATTTTTTTTGCCTAAACACTATAACTCAATCCTTAAACCTTAAAGCCAAAATCTAATTGGCTTAACTATGGAGCTAAATAAAATTTTAAAAAAACAATTAGGCATTCTAAATATATACCCCGAGAATACCTTTTTTTTGTTTTAATTTATTTTTAGCTTGAACACTACAATCTAATCTCTAAACCCTAAAGATACAATTTAATTGACTTAATTCTAAAATTATAAATAAATAAATAAATACTACTAAAATGAATTGAGACGCCTAGATTGTCCTAGATGAATCAAGTTATGTGTCTCATATATAATTTATTTTATCTTAAAAAAGGCAAACAGAGAAGTAATTTATAAAATTTAAATAGTAGCGGTTTTGATTAAAGTTGGTTTTGATTAAACTTTTATGACTTTAAACAAAAAGTCAGAGCTTAGAATAAGCAAGAATCATTGATTTTTGAAATTTGAAATCTAAGCCGTTTAAAATTATATAATAGTTTATGTCAAAATTATTACATAGTCTTATAACAATCAAAGATAAAAACTAAAAGCCAAGAATGAGTATCAATGGTTAAGAAAATACAATAGGGATCATTATGAAATTTAAGTAGCCTGAATCTATATAAGAATTTTGACTAAAATTACTATATGTATGATCTTCTAGGATTTTAAGATCAAGATTAAGAGGGTAGACCAATGTAAAGAGTCTAGGGAACATAATTGTATGTAAGAGTTTACTCCTTGAATTTGTATAATTGATTCTTAGGCTATGATCATCTAGTTTTTTTCTTTGATAAGAATTGATTAATTTCAATATAATTGGTATATTCTTGTTGGATTAGATTATGAGTGATGCACTTGACCTAGCAATCACACCTTTCTTTTTTCTTCTCCACATTTATTATATTTACTCTAATAGAGGTACAATATCTAAACATAAATTAATCTTTCATCCTTAGGAGGTCTTTCCCAATTAACATCAATGTATGTTTCTATTATCAAATAATTATGATTTAATAAGAGTAATCCTTTCTAAGGATTAGATTTGAGATATCATAGAATCTGACAACGTGAAGATGTATAGACTAGGGCTAGCATAAATTGATTTACTATACTTATTATATAGACATATCAGGTTGTGTATGAGAAAATTAAATGAGACTCCAAACTAAACTTTGGTATTGATCCATATTAACCAATTCTCGAACATTTTCTTTTAGTCTATGATCGGCTTCAATGGAACCATTTGCAGGTTTACAGTTTAACATTCTTGTTCCTTTAGTAATTTGAGAACATATTTACTTTGAGAAATAAATGTGTCTTTTTTTTTATCAAGCAACTTCTATCCAAAAAAAAATATACTTAAATTTTTAATCTCAAACTCAATAGTCAAATGTCTCTTTAGTCTAGTCATATCTTCTTGCGCCGACATCACTATATTGTCTACATATAATAAAATGGTGTGATTTGCTTTACTTTAACCAAAGGTGATTATTGTCTTACTAAATCTATCAAACAAAGCCCGTGGTGTTTGTTTCAAATCATGTAGATTTTTTTAAAGAGAAATACCTTCCCTTTAGTTTTATAATAAGAAAAAGTAAGTAGGATTTCCATATAAACTTCATCTTTTAACTCACCATGTGGGGCATTTCTAACATCAAATTGTTGAAGGTCCTCTCCGAAATTAACAACACAAGATAAGAGAACTCTTATTGAATTCATTTGGCAACATGTGCAAAAGTTTCTTGGTAATCATAATTTTATAGGTCTTGGCAAAACCCATTGCCACCAACTGAGCATTTAGTGTCTCAAAAGAACGTTTAGCCCTATGCTCCACTATAAATACTCATTTACATCCTACTGTTTTTTTTTTGCCCAAAGTTAAGTTAGCAAGCTCCCAAATTTCATATTTGATGAAGGCGTTCATCTTTTCCACTATGGCATTTTTCTATCCAGGACTATTAACAACTTCCTTCCACCCATATATATGGCATAGAGATGGAATGCAAGGAAGACAAAAAGAAAAAAGAAAAAAAAAACTCTAAAGCAAGGAGACAATGAGTCATAAGAAATAAAGTTAGAGATAGGATGGTGAGTAAATGATTTAGCTCCTTTCCTAACAATTATGGGAAAATCAAGGGCACTGCTTAAAAGAAATATGGGAAGGTGTGTAGGCAAATAAATCATGAGTAG
The DNA here is from genome assembly GCA_037974795.1 of Kaempferia galanga. Classification (NCBI taxonomy): domain Eukaryota; kingdom Viridiplantae; phylum Streptophyta; class Magnoliopsida; order Zingiberales; family Zingiberaceae; genus Kaempferia; species Kaempferia galanga. The sequence continues at coordinate 623 of JBBPFP010282156.1, read as the reverse complement.
AAGATAATGAAAACCGTCCAGGATAATAATCAGAAGATTTATCATGTTCTCGATGGAAATGAGGAATTAATTTCAATTATTGATAGCTTACTATATTTGAATTGCAATCACAATCATATTTATCATTATTTCTATATTTATTATTACCATAGGTGTTGTAATATGTTACCATATTTATTATAATATGATCCTGTATGAAACCGGGCGGATGACGCTGAGAATTCGATCGGTGAGGTGGATGACAAGCGGGCCGAACTGTAGTATGTCGGTTGAGTGGCGCCTAGTCCGTCGGGAACAGTGAAAGAGCTGCACGAGCTGGGGTATGCTAGCTGAGGGGCTCCTCATCTGTCCGGAACAGCGAAAGTACTGCATGAGCTGGGGTATGTCGGCTGAGTGGTGCCTCGTCCGTTTGGAACCTGCAAACACTCGTGCAGACCAACAAAGTGTTAACCACCAAACCAAGGAAGGGATCTCCTGTTTTGGTACTCCGACGCTCAAGTCAGTGTGGCAATCCCGAGGAGATATGTACTGATAACGAACAGTAAGAATAGTTATGAAGCCTCTTACAGACCTTGACAGCTCAGAACTTTGAACACACTAGTTATGAAGAATAGAATGTGATT
>JBBPFP010281057.1:0-17353 GCA_037974795.1 Kaempferia galanga | reverse complement strand
ATATTGTTCTGCAAAAGTATATGTATTCCTAAACTCTCCTGCATATTTAAAGAGAATCACATCTTATAGAGGAAAATTAATATCATGCGAGATTGGTGCTTGATGCGGTGTGTTGTCGAAATTGAGAGTTGAAGTAAAGCAGTGATAAAATTGGATCATCGTACTTTAAATTAATTTTTTTTAAAAAAACTGATATATATTTTTTTAATTGATGATTTAATATTTCAATCTAAATTATAACATAAATTTACGTATAAAATATTTTAATCTAAATCATAAATTATTTATAGTTTTAAACTTTCAAACAACTAAATATTTAACATGAAAACACAAAATCTTTTTTCACATTCACCAAAATAACATTTTTTTTCCCAAAATGACCATGTTTTATTAACAATACAAAATCGATAAAATCGTCCCAAAAATCATATTTTTACGAGTTTAAATGGATTTTACGATTTTGATCCGATTTTACTTTAATACATAATTTTGTCACGATTTCACTCAATTTTTATAAGTAAACAAGCGATTTTATATGAATTTACGAGTCAAATCACGAGTTTGATAATACTGAGGGTATAAGTTGGAGCTTTGGGATTGGGTCAGTGTAAGGAATTGTTGGAGTGGTGGTTTAAGTCAACGATAACCCCGGTCAATTAAGTGAGCAACCCGATCAAGCTGACCGAGTATAGTTCGGCCAAATCGACTGAGTCGATTGAGCAGTCAAGCAAATTAAGCATAAAGGCCGATCGAGCTGACCGAGTCAATCGAGCCACCGAGCAACTCAGACCAAAGAGTCAACATCCATCACTGCAGTGTTCGAGCGGACACCACACCAAGTCAAGCCTGATAAAACACTCGACCGATTGGGCTAACTGCAAGGACAGTCGAAGAAGCCCGGTCTCATCAACTTCACCTATCCTGTTGGCACATAACATACCGGTTGTTAGAAGATCAAGTACGATAGAATGTGCCTCATGTTTTCTGTAAGGCAAAAGTATTTATACTGTTCAGTCAATCAAGCATGATCGAAGTATTTATACTTTAGTGAAGAACTTATAATTTACCGGGAGGGACCATTTGAACTTGTTTGATTACGAGAGCACCTCATTGATGATTCATCCAAGTTATCTCCATCGCATGATATCTTTAACATTTAACATCTTCCATATGTCTTGTTGATATAAAAAGTTCCACGTAATGGCTGACGAAACAGCTACGTCTCTACCTTACAGGCAGGCTTAATATCTAAAATAAAGGCGGCTTTTTTAATAATTCACTATTAAGTTTACTCATTTGATCTTAAATGAATATTTTAGTGCTGGTGGTTTTGTACGCTGATCACGACGTACAAGACGAATGTAAATTTTCTAAAGTATGTCGTGCCGGAAGGGATAAAGAGACCTTAAAATTGACTTTAAAGGGGGCAAATTATACTAGGTCAACCCCCTCTCCAAAGGGCATTTTGTGAAGGATAGATTTTCTTTTTTAATTTTTTTGTTTCAATCAATCTTAAACAAAGTGACTAATCCATATGGCGAACGTAATCAGCAAGTGGATGCTCAAGTCAAGGTCAACTTAAAAAAGTAGTAGAAAACTCACCATTGTTGGTGTGTATCTTCGTGGAAAGCCTCACCCACCCTTTGTCGTTTTTAAAACATTTAAATGAAATCAAATTTTACTGAAAGTTTCTTACAACTTATAAACAAGTTGATGAAACAGAGCAGATAAATTTATATAACTTTAGCGTCTCGTTCCCAACTGTAGAAAGGTTTACAGTTTTCAGTTGAAAATTTAACGGTTAAAATAAGAATTATATAACTGACTCATGAGTTAATTGTTTTCCTGTCAGATTATCAACACTGCATTTGTTCAATTAAAAGTCAAAATAATAAGTTCCTGTAGGCCGCAATAGAAGAACATATCTGAGTCTGAACAAAATTGTTAGACCATACCCAGCATCATAAAAGAATGACTTTTTCATTATCTTCTAAACATTTTTTGAACACCAAGTGACTCAAAAACACTCCACCAGATGAATCGAGGAATTATCTTCTATTGTTACATGGCTGTAAGGAAGCAAATCCTTGCACCTGAAGGTGGTGACAGATCCTTATGTTTTCCTCTTCAACACAATACAAATTGAAGAATCATCATCGCCAATAACACGGAACAAGATATGTCGATTGATTTTTTTTCGTTCTTGTGCACTACTTGTGAGATGATAAAATCTTTTGGAGATGAATAACTTGTTGCTGCTGCTCTAGAGGTAATGAACTCAGCTGTTCTGGTGTTAGACTAAGTACTTGCTGCAATAAAGCAGACTGTACATCGGACGAAAGCTGCAAAAGATGAAAATAAATGTGATTAGTGTGAGTCGAAAGAAAAGAACATTATCACCAGTCAGAATATGGAATAACACCATACATGATGGAAACTCTTTTAATCAGCACGTATAACTAATATGAAAAATAAGTATTTCTCAGTCGCGACAACAGAAGTAACCTTATTCCCCATCAACAATGTCAAGTGAAACCCGAGAAACAGTGGAACATACCAAGCAATTCTAGTGAGTACCAAATTTTTTCACAATGCAGAGCCAAACAGATCAAACATGAGGCAAGGACTTACATTAACCCTATAATTATAAAATCCATCTCAAGCAGTTATGAAATTTAATTTAATTAGATTGACTTTCAAAAACAAAGCATTACCATAATTTAGCATGAGCTTCAGTAGAATTAGAACTTGACATCAACTATGCGAGAAAGAGTATAGCTTTTAAGGCTAAAGAGTTAAGATTGACCCATTTGGAGATGGAGAATTACAAATTGTCACAGGGCTAGCTACAATAATAGTTCCTCAACAAAGACATACAAGATTCTGGTCATACAGACCAAAGAAAATTCGAATTAAGTTAGAGTGGGAAGGTGTATCAGTAAATTATGGAGCGTAGCATGAGTTGTCGTACACTCCTTTTAGTAACGAAGGTAATTGCCATATTTCAAATAAACATTTGAATGCGCTAACTTATAAGCAGATATAAAACAAATGACCAAACAAAAAACTAGGGTGGAAAAATAACTGAATGTACATATCCTGGTTGGGGAGATATTTAGGAGAAAGTAGCACCTGAAGCGTTGGTTTCTCTGAATGGACTACATCTGGTGTGACCTGGCTCCTAGTGACAGCGCTAGTGCCAAGTTTTTGAAGTGACGCAAAATTACTAACTTTTTGGGTGGCACCAGTTTCATCCTCCAACTTTTGGAACTTTACAGGATAAGTATTTTGCTCTGACAAATTGTATGACATTCGTGTTTGATCTGTTAACCCCACATCTACACCTCGTTTTTTCAATGCAGAAGGCCAGGTAGAACCTTGTACACCAGATGATGTTGAAACTTGCACTGGACCACTCGACGAGCCAGGCTACCAAATGAACAGGGATATTGTCAGCATATCCAAGAGTACAAGTCACACAATTATAACACAATGCATAAAGATTACTTGAAATGTTATGAGGAAATGTAAAACTACTACACTTTTCATACATCAAATTTTCATTAGGCCAAGATCCTCACTCAGCAACATTGTAGATTTTGTAACTGACAAATTACAACATGCAGAAGAGACTAAATACCTCCCCCCACCACCAAAAAAAACATAAGGAAATATTTCAAGCATCCAACTATCCAAGTGATTTCACGATTAGGGTTCTATCAAATACCTACTAACTGGAAGTGCACATGAAAGAACTGGACAATTATTATTATTCCTATATCAAACTTCCATGACTCGAACTCCTGGTTAATGGAGAAAGATGATGGACTAAGACCGACGGATAAAATTTTGCCACAGTCAAAGACCAGGAGAAACTCAAACTAAAGCCCCAGATGGCACAAAACTAGAAGAAACAGAGAGATCTTCCTGATCCAATGAGATAACCTTAGTTATAGTACTAGATTGATGTCTAGATCCTTCAATCAAGGAAATGAACAATACATTATTTAATGAAATTCAAACCTGTGAAGTAAGAAGATGTGGTAAGTTTGACTGTTGGAGATGCATATTTGGGAGGGTAAGAGGGGTGTTATGAGCTAGACTTGTAACAGCAGTGGACACTGGCAACTGGGAAAGAGGAGGGTGCCTCTGCAATATTTGCTGAGGTTGGACTGGAACACTGCCAATAGATTGAGGCCATCTTGATGGTACTGCAATGGCTCCAGTTTTGTCTGCTGCATTTGTCACTAATACTTGGTTTTGAGGCAACGGTGGTAGCTGATATTGAGGTTGAACATGGGTTTGTTGAAGAGGTAATAAAGCCTGTTGGAGGTTTACAGGAGTGTGTGATGTAATGGGAAGCTGATTTTCAGATCCCTTGGACAACTGTCCACTTAGTGCCTGCAAAGAAGTCTGTCCAATACCAGCAATCTGCATCAATCCATATCAGTAATATGCATTTGATGTTTGCATAAACATATTGACAGTGCAAAGTATATAAGACATACCGTCTGAGTTGGAACCATGCCTAGCATTATCTGTACCTGCATGACAAATACGGCACCAAATTATAGATTCAGAAAACTGCATAATAAAAAACTACATAGTAGGTGATAACAATATTTAATTGTTAGAACCATACAATTCACAGATAATGCCACACGATACATTTACAATTTACATGTAAAATGATACTATTTGTTCATGTGAATCAGAATTCAAGAACCATGATGAGTCAGCGTGATTCAATACGAATTGATGTAAACTTTATTTTACAACAGATTAATAAATAAAGATCTGTATTTGAAAATGCAATAACTCTTATGAAGTTCAATTGTGTAAAAACAAATAAACCTGAAAGAGAACTTTTGTTAATTGAGGGCTTGATTGTAGAAGTTGTCGCACTAGTGGCTTGTGTTGAGTAGTCAAGATCTGTCATCATATTAAAAAATCATAACATTATTTTGTGCATCAAAATATAGGAAATAAAGAGCAGATAGTGAAAGAATAACCTTCAATTCCGACATAATCTCTAGCAATTGTTGTCTAGAAAATCTAGACAGATAGTGAGTCAAGGGATCATTTCCCATTCCAGATTGACTATGTAACACATTTTGTCCGTTGGAAGTCTGAGCACCACTTAAAGCTGCTGCCATGACATTGGCAGCAGTTGCAGCTGAAGGGAAGCCAATTGGTTGATGCAATGAATCACTCAAATTAGGGGCTCCAGCAGGTTGTTTTTGAACATCTGTGGAGAATAAACATATGTCAACAGTCAAATTGTTTAAGGTACTACAAGAAACAGATGAAAGGAACATCAAAAAAAAAAAATGCAAATGAAATGAAAAGATTGAGAAAGACAACCTGCACTTGATGCCAACCCTGGTCCACCACGACCCTGCAAACCAAAACTCCATGAATATCAATCTAAAAATCTATGAAAAGGTTGTTAGGCAAACCAGATTTCAAGTATTTTTACAGACAATTCTTAAGATGTGCATTATAGAAAATAGTTGTATAGATATGCATCTTTGGCCTTGTTTGTAATAACAAGTTAAATTTGTGGCTGTATATATGACCTTCATTAGAAAGTCAGCATAAAAATATCTTTCAAACTGAAGCATCAAAAACAAGAATTGCAAATCAAAGAAAAAGAGAAGTCTTGGTAATGATGCCACATGTTGAAATGATTTGCTAAAGAAAAATGATCAGAAGCATACATTTGTCACCAGGAAACATTTATGATGAAACAAAAATACATCCATGACGCAGTGGCATCATTAATACATACACCAAAAAGCCTACTTGGCACAAATAAGAACAATTCTGCAGGAGAATTGAATGCTCCTAGAAAGCAACCAGATAGAGTGTGTTGACCTGTTCTCTACTTCGGTCAGCATTTTTATCATTTTCAGCAAAGTCAACTCTTAACTGACGGCCATTTATCTCATAGCCTTGGAGATTTCGCCGAGCACTGAGAGCTGTCTCTTCATCCTTATATTCGCAAAAGCCATATCCTTTAGGCTTCCCAGTTTCTCTATCAAAGACTAACCTGCATCAATGTAACTTATTGCTATTAAGTAGGGTATAATGAAAGGTTATTACCTACATAGATAAGAAGCTAGTCCAAGTGAAGGGAAATAAAACCTATGGCATGAAAATGGAATTTAATTTAACAAATAATCAGAATCGTGAAAGACACGGACAAGGAGTTTTGAACATCAAATTATAGCATTTAGGATTACAACCAAAAGTACTGCAAACCTTCACCAACCCATGTAACTACATAAAACAATTACATAAAATCAAAGTTAATTTGCTTTGACCAACACCAATAAAAAGCCAAGCAACCTGCTGATCTCAAGCAATGTCTCCGAGATCCCTAACACTTGTACTTGAGCTCACATTGCTCCCTACTAAACTGAGCATCAGAATGCATGCATTAGGAATCCCAGACGTTAATTTTGCAGGTTAGGAAGCTGTTACACTTCATCCCCTTAGGTTCAACTCTTCCGACGTTGCAGGGGCCCGCTTGTCTAAATCAAACCATTTTTCTCATCCAATCACTGAGGTTAAGTAAACTAACTCACCCAGCTGGATCAAGCCATTCTTCGAACCACAAGGCACTAACAATGTAAGCATCACATAAATTTCCCTGATCATGGTAATGGAACTCCCGTTAAAAAAACTGAACACCGAGATGAAAAGTCATATAACAACCCAATATTTGCTATTTTTTCAGAGGTATAGATAACAACTCGACATCAACTTAGATATTCAACTTTCTCAATTCCTTTTGACATCATAGAATCAACAATACAGGCATCGGGTAGGATGCCAAGACGACTGTAAAAAAAAAAATTGCAACATCTCAAAAACTAAGTTTTCATAGTCAGCCAACAAATCAAGAGAACAAGGAGAAGATTAAAGGAAAGGGCAGAAAGAATTAACAAATTTCAGAAGAAAAGCGTACATCCAAAAAACAGTAAGATTATTAAGTTTTACATGACTAACAACCTGAAAGACGCCACAGGGCCGACTTCCTCACATATCTGGATAAGCTGTTCCTCCGTAGCATCATAGGGAATATTCCCAACTGCGACAATTCCAAAATACATCCAACGTTGGCACAAGATAGAAGGTCTTAAAAGGCAATAATTTTAATAGACATCTAAAGGTAAAAGGTCCGAGACCGGGAGTTCTTGAAATATTAAAGAAAATAGGTTTAAAGGGGATAAATTTTATCAAAGATAGATGAACTTCTTGGCCAATCAAACCGACCGAAGACGCATCGGTGCTGAGAGCCAACGGAGGCGGCCATGCTCCAACGAAGGGCGACCTTCCTCTCGCTCCAACTCTCTTCGGTTCAAACACAGAGTCGATCAGCGAGTTGGGCAAATCCAAATCCTGGGGATCCGAGTCTTCGTAAAGCGAAAAGGGGACGTCCAGCAGATCTAGAGGGCGGCTTGATCTAGTTCCTCAATAATCCAAGGCGTCGGTGGCGAGACGAGGCGGCGGCGGCGGCGTGGAGAAATCGTTTTGTTTCCGGAATTGTGGTAGGAGCTGGGCTTGTGGTTTTTCACTTCTTTGTCTTTCAGCCGCGATAGATCGAGTAAAATCTAAATGCCTGAAAATTAAAATAAAAAAGTGCCTTGTTCAATAGATCTGTTATATCCTCTCCATTTCGCCAATTAAATAGTTTCCGGTCAAATTTCCATATTTTTGGGCAAAATTGAGAAGGACGCTCGTTATTTTCCTCGTCACCGACAGACGTCGCATTTTGAAAATATCAAAAAGTTGTGCAGCGGAAGGTTTATTTATATTTACCATTTAATTCCTAACTTGTATTTATATAATTTTTTTCTAAATAAGATCCATAATTATGGGATGTTAAGCTTCTATGTCATCTACTAATCTACTATGAGTTTTTTTTTTAAGGATGGGACAGTGATTAAGATACGAGAAATTGTCATATAAAATTTTAAAATTAAAATTTAGCGCATCTAAGTATATCCTCTTTCATATCTTAACTATTTATGTTAATAGTTAATAGTTATCCGTAATTTACCTCTCTATATTGGCTAAGAATAAATTAGTAGAATATTAAGAATGAACTAATCACCTTTTATAATATGAATATTTCTAAATAAAAATTTTTTATAGATCTAAATCATTATTTCGGATTCAATATTATTTGGTTTAATATTTAAAAAAAATCAAAAAGTTGTGCTCCGTATTTTTTTCTTTATTCCGAAATTCTTTTAAATGACATTATATATTCTTAATTATAAGATGCTCTACGTTTTTTCTCGTACTTAATCTAAGAATTGAAAGAAAAAAATAAATTTATTTGAATGTTAATGTAGTAGTTTTAAATTATAATAATTTTTATTAAAATAATTTTACGTATCAAAATTACTAACCGATATTATAATAATTTTAATTAAAACAACGTTTAATATTTTTTGTTTCCGACATTGACACAAATGGGGAAAAACAAGCTTTTAATTTTTACCTTTATTTTTATATGCCACGTGACATTCAAATGCACGTCAAAATTAAAATAGAGGCATGAGTCAATCTTTCGCACGTGCATTAATGGTATGTTAATGTCCCGGCTATGGTGCAGTAGTAAGGATATTTAATTGTCTTTCAGGTATCCACGATTAAGACGTATTTGTAGAGATTTTTCCTTCTAATTGAACTTGCAACTAAGAAATGCTGGGCTTCTAGGCCGCCCGCCGCGAGTGTTTCCCGATTTACCCTAGTGGTTAGTGAAAAAATTACGTAGAGTTGGGTCGACTATCCCAGGGATAATTAATGAGGCTAACTGAATTTATCATTTTTATTAATAGTATGTTACTTGAAAAAAGGAAAAGTAAAACTAAAGAAAAATGTTTACAATAGAAAAGTTTTCATCATTACTCCATTAAAATTTAGAAAAAAAAAAAGATAAGTATAATTTTAGAACTAAAATTGATCATCTCAAAATCGGATGGAAAGCATAGAATTAAAAAAAATGACATATGTACCCTTTGTATCCACAAAATTGCACTATATATATAAAAAAATTAATACATATACCCCTTTTAACTCACAAAATTACATCATCTACTTAGAAAATAACACATGTACCTTTTTATTTATAAAATTACGTCGTATATATCCACCTTCCTCAATAAGGTAAATAAGTACATAAAGGAAGAGATTTATTTACCCTTTCTCTTCTCTTCCTCCAAGAATAATATTTCATCATAAATTTCTTTTCCTTCCTTGCTTTGGAGTAAAGCATGAAGGTTGGAGAGTAGTCCAATGTCATAATTTTTGTCTAATAGTGTAAAATGGCTCTTGAGTGTCCCATTTTTTTCATGTAAAAAGCTACCATACTAAGCAAAAATGTCTTTATAATTTATCTATATACATCTTATCGTGAAATCGATAATACTAAACCGTTTAAGATAGACGATGTGCTCTTTTATGTGATGTTGCTTAGGTCAATTTCCAACACAATATGGACAACACCCCTCATAATTTACCTCTTTTAAATCACATGAGATGGTTTTAAAGGGACCCAAATGAGAGTTATTACCTTTTTACTGTAAGAAACACTTTATTAATGAGTAAATTATTTCTTCAGAAAATACACTTTCGATACACATCTACCATACCAACTCAGCTGCGCCCACGAGAGAACAAAAAAAATCTTTTGGTTATATGCGAAGTGTACAACATATTGGCAAACAAAAATATCAACAATATAAGATGAAATTGAAGCGTCACTGTACACAGCAAGGAAATTCTGCAATCAATCAACGCTACACTAGATGGTAAAATGAGAAGACAAAAATGTGCAAGAGATAAATGAAAAATGAAAGCTCATTGTACTTTGATGGCCTTTTCTTTGCATAGCATATGCCATTCTTGTAGGACGGCTGACTGAAGAGCACGATGTTCAACTTCCTCTGCAGTTAATTCTGACAATGTCGAAGGTTCTTTTGTATCGTCGTCATCGTCGTCCTTCTTTTCATCTTTCTCTTTCTCTTCCTCCTTTTCCTTTGGTGGCTGTGGGGGCGGTTTGGATGCTTTGAATAAGGCTATCTTTTCCATGGAGATTCTTAACCTCTCAGCTGCTGCGATCTTAACCTCTTCTTCTGGCATGTACTCCACGCCACCGTCAGTGATGTCATCTAACCAGCCTTGTAGGTCTGATCCTATTTCCTTTGTGATAGATGAATCAGATGCACGGATGACAAACTTACACATCATTGTTGTTGTCTCATCTCCCAGATCCACATTTCTACTCACCTCGCTCGCACCGAAGATCATCATGCCCACAAAACCACCATACCAAGTTTTTGCAGCATAGCACAACTGTTGAGAACATTGATAATGTTAAGAATTAAGAGGTCAGGCACAAAAAGTACTCCATTATATTAATCTAATCAGCACCTGTTTCTATTATTTCTCAGTGTAACAAAGATGAAAGATTGGCTATGGTTTAACAATTGTTTGCAAGGAGAATTGAACGGTAAAATTTTAAAAAAAAAATTGTAAGAAGAAACCATGAGGCATTGAGTTGTGTTCCCTTTAGCTATAAACAATGGCCTAATTACATCTTAGTCGTTATGGCAAAAACATGCTGCAACAAATAATTGAACCACTATGTTTGTTCATATGTCTTAGAAACAAGAGGATACGCCTAAGAAAAACAAACATAGATCAATAGCAAGAATATTCTAAATCACAGACTAAATTTATTTATAGTATTTGACTTACTTGAAAACCAGCCACTGTACGGATGAAGTGAGAGCAGACTTGATGGAAAGGCTTAGACGAAAGTGACTTGAGTCCACTAAGAAATGGGGAAGCCTCATACTGCTGTGCAGCAGTGGCTTTGAAACCACTTCCTTCATAAGTATATGCCCCTGTATACTCCAATATAGCTGGTAAACTTGGCCATGAGCGGAAATATTCGACAGGTGAACATTTATGTGGCAAAAGAAGCTCAGTTAGTGGAATCTTGTAAGGCTGACACCTTAAAATCACTGGCTCCCCAAGTTCTGGTTTCAGGTATTGCTTTTGTCGGATAATTTGAGAATCCTCCTCCGCATAGTTTCCTTCATAATCTCCAGAAATGCCACTTCCATAAAAAGGGTAATACAAAACTTGAACCCAAAGAGCACATCTCTCAAAGTGTGAAACTCCAGTAGTCACACTGCTAAGAACTGGATCCTACAAGCGATGGTTTTCAAATCATGCCATAAAGTAAAAATATCTCGTGCACAAAAAAAAAAAAAAGACTTGCTTCGCATTCATACTAACCCATAAACTATTCCTATATTCAAATCAAGCGTTGGGAGTATTATTGAAGAGGCTGGAACTACTCAAAAACTATCTAAATGCACATGATACATCCTTGTGTGACAATTGAAATTAATGACTTTAATATACCTTAGTGTATAAATTAAGCCATTCATCCTCTGAGATCTCACACCATCAAGTTACTGTGGTTCTTCATTTTTAATAGCTCTTTGCAATTACTATGAATGAGTAAACCAACTCGTCTCATGCAATTGAATATATCTAAACCCAATTTTATAGAAGATACTTAAAGAGTGAAGCAATAGTGCAGGCCAAATACTCATCACTTTCTAGCCATTAATATCTATGGAATAAATATTGTTCTGCAAAAGTATATGTATTCCTAAACTCTCCTGCATATTTAAAGAGAATCACATCTTATAGAGGAAAATGTCCAGGCCAGTCTGATCAAGCGCAGTTACTCAATTAACCAAAAGTATGATATGAAATGAGAAATATAAATGCAGATGACTCCTGTATAATGAAATAATGAACTAGTAAATCTATGTGTTTAAAGGCCTTGCTTTTCAACATACTTCCCTTTTCTTAAGTTCAAATAGTCAGCTACAGAGCACTGACAAGATTTTGTTTTAAGTTTTAACCATCTAATGCTATGCAAGAGCAAATAACAACTTTCTCAGGATTTCACAACTACACACGTCAAAACTCAAAAATTGGACAAAAACTCTCAATACTGGCTAGCAGCTTGCACAACACCCTCAAAAATCAAATTGACATGCAACTCATAACTGTTAGCATCGACCAATGGAAATAATGGTCCCAAATGATGTTAAACAAGAACTTTTCCTCACCAGAGATGGCTTTTCTGCCATTGACATCCTTATATGGGGATATAGTTTATTTAGAATGAAGTTTTTCGATAAGCTCATAAGTCCTAGGCCATTGAAGAAGCAATCAAGAACATCAGTTCCAGTTTGAATGTCTCAACATAACACAAAAACTGTACTTTCTTATCTTGCCAACTACACAGACAAGACGCTCACCTGCTCCACTCAGAAAACCTTCTGGACTCTAATGTTATAGATGGCACCTTAACAGGAAATCATATGCTCCTGCCTTTTTAAAAATTTAAATTTGACACAAAAATACTAGAGTATGCATTAACCAACATAAATACATTATTTAAGGCACTGAGTAAGGTGTCCATCAGTTTACTCATTCCAACATAAGCATTTATTTTACTAGCAGAGACTAGAACATGCATTAACCAACATAGATACATTATTTAAGGCACTGAGTGAGGTGCCCGTGAATTTCCTCATTCCAACATTAGCATTTATTTTGCTAGCAGACATTAGTTATGGATGTCTGGAACAAACTTAAGAAGATTGGGTAGAAGCAGATACCCAAAACTAACCTTTTTCATCTCTAGTGAATGCCACTCTCAAGAAATTAGTCTAGTACATATATGTCCGATGCACTTTAAAGATAGCAACAGGTATGCCTAATGAAGTGTACAACAGGTATCGTGTTATTTCTCACACATTGATGAAGTGTACAATCACTCTAAGGCAAAAACCAAGTAAAACTTAATTTAAGAGATATGCCTGATGTGAGACAAAATATGAATCTCAGCACATTTCACTCATCTCATTTTCATTTTCATTTAGTTGATATTACTGGAAACTAACAAAAACAGTCATGTCCACTTGAACTTGTTCAATCGATTCTAGCCACTGAGTGTTTCATGACCATAAGCTTAAGGAATCAATAAAAGTTAGATTAATCTAAATATGACAGCATGCCCCTACAAGCTAAAATTGATGAAAAACTTAAGCAACAATTGCAGACTAGAAAATATTATATCATTCACTAATGCCTTGCGGTTGTCAGATGTAAGAAGACTGTCAACAATTGTTAATCACCGCTCAAATAAAATCCAGCGTTCTCAGTTAGACTTTAATCAAAAGAGGATTGTTTCTTTATGTATAGCAACCAAAAAAAAGACATGAATCGATAAACAGGAGACATGGATTGTATTCAAGTGCAAGTATGAACACACAACAGCAGAATCATTATCTTCTACGTGTGTAGTTGTAAACACACATCAACTAGTGGGGATATAAGAAAATTGAAAAGCTAAAGGCATATTAAATCTTAACTGACAGGTAAAAAAATTCAGATTTCAAGAAAAGTAGCATAGTGCTGCAACCTGTGAGACCAGATTTCTTAGCTGCCTAACTGCCTGAAGTGATCCATCCATAAAGTGCAATGCTCCAGTTTGGCCCACCCGGATATCTACCCTATTTAGCTCTAGTTCAGTCAAGTTTAAAATCTGCAGTTATTGCATTGATCAGAATAGTTTATTTGTCTAGAATGTAGTGTAACATAACAATGGCATAGGTAACTTAAATAGTTATATCTTTATCAAAGAATAATGATCTGGACCTACAAAAAGTAACAAAATAGCACTAAGTTTTCATAAGTACAATACCTTCAAGTGCAAGGTGATCCTTCCATCCATTGGATCTGCTATGTGATATGCTTCAACATAGCAAGGATCACTGCTGCCGGTAAGAGCAAAGGCTTTTGGAGGTACTTTATGAATAGTAGAGTCAATGCCTTTGGTTAACAAAAGGTTCAACTCACTGGGATCAGGCTTCCAAAGCTCTTGAATTGCCTTATGAACCAAGCCCTCCAATTTTCTATCTTGTGCAGCAGATGCCTCAAAAAACTGAACCGTGAGCTTATGGTGGCTAAAAGGATAATCTCCTGTAGTCTCACTTAGGCCTACCCATCTGAAAATTATTACTCGTCAGGTCATTCTTCAAAGCATCATGTAAGTGATAAAAACAGGTGTTGCTACAGATAGTAAACAAAAGTAAAGTTGAACTCTAGAGAACCGACGAACTATAAGCAAAAAATAAAAAACAAATTATGAACAAGACAAGAAATGTGGAGTTCATATTGTCAGTTCTACCAGTGTTATTGAATATGGAGATGTAGGCATGCAGCATAGATAATCAGGGCACTCCACATGCAGGGTCATGAATGAGTTGGGCGTGAGATTTGAATAAAGCACTGAAGAATAACTTATATTAATTACGAAATATATTCAAACTTACCTGTGCCTAAAACATCTACTGTGGCATAGACCAGATTACTAGTTTAGCCAACAAATCAGCAAGCCGCAATGAATAGGATAGCTGATAGGTGACAACTTCTATCTTAAGAAGACTTACATTACTTGGTGGGAATAGCGAAATTTAACTAACCCATTTATTTGCATAATTTAATCATTTGCTAGATCATATACCCAAAGAGAATATGATTAATATGTGAGCTAAAGAATGGCATGTTAAATACTTTACCTATCAAGAACTTCATCAAGACAATTTTCCAAACCTAAAATTGGTTCATATAGTAATCAGGTTAATCATCTAGGCTTAATTATGAAGTAAAACAATGGTATTTTTGAGGAAGCTGCTAATCCTTTGTCCACAAAAACAAAATGTAACAAAGTAAATCAGACGCAAAAAAAAAAAAGGAATCTACTAACTAACAGGTTATCTTTTCTATTTCCACCTCTGTGTAATGCACTGTCTCTACTGAAGTTGGTCTTCTACCAGAATATGGTTTAGCACTTAGCTAATGATGGCAATCTTTTGCCAAACTCAGGTTTAGTATCAGAATAAAAGATAACCTTTAACAAGACAGAATAAGACAGAAGTTGTACAAATTTCAGTGTCACACGAATAAGACAGAAGTTGTACAAATTTCAGTGTCATGCATTAGCCAATTCGAGGGGCAGTATGGTGCACAAAACTCTGGCTAATATGGAGTTCTGGAGAAGAATCATACCACATTGGGTATATGATACAGAACCTTACCCTGCATTGCAAAAGGTAATTTTCATGACTCAAATCCGTGACCACTAGGTCACACGGCAGCAACTATCATTGCGCGAAGGCTCCCCTTCAACACATGTATCAACAACCATAAAAGCATATTGGAAAATTCAGGAATACCAAATTTATTTAACTCAAAGAAATTCTAGATTATATTGGATGAAATTCTAACGAATAGCTGGTCTATTTAAAAGATTAATAACCTAATCAACTAGTTAGATAATTGCATAAAAAATTAAATTTAGATAACTGAGAAAACACTGCCTTGCTGAAGTTGTCAAAAATATGGTAAAAGAACTAACCTACTTTCCGGTCGAGTAGAAACAAACTTTAATATCTGCAATATATAGCGGCTTTGATGCTTGTTTACAGAGTCAGCTAAGGTGCTACCTTTAAAATCTTCAAGTTCTTTGATCAACAGATGGCCTGCTCTGGCATTCCTCACACCTAGACGTTGCGCGCAAATAAGGACAGCTTGTACATCTTGAAGCTTGTTTGACGTAGTTGCAGATGAATCAGTGTTGAACAATACATTGTGTATATTGGATATAATTATGTTCAATGGATCTTCTGGGTCATCAGCTAGAAGTGGATCGAGACCCTCCATATCAAAATGTTCTGCAATGGCCCAGATCAATCGAGAAGATATTCTAGGTGTATGTACCTTTTAAAGAAAAAGAATTACAATCAATATGATAAATAAGTAGGCAAGGAAAACACGTGTATTGTCCAAATCAGAAGGTTGAAGTGTGCAAAAAAAAAAGGTGAGAACAAATAGATAAACAATGCAGAATAGCTCTTTCCTCACTAGAATTGGTACTGTTTAGTATTTAATATAAGAGGTGAAAGAATGTTAAATTGTTCCACCAAGGAACTAACTATGGAAGATGTTTTTAAAAAAATGAAAGCATTGTTACAATCTCATCTTGAAAAGCAATTAAACCAGCATGAAGAAAATTCATTAGATTCGGTTCTATGCATAGTAGTTAAATTAAATTCAATCATAACCAGTATAAGAGAGAGATATGAACAGAAGTTTGAAAGTGCATAGGGTCCTTTCAATATGACATGGTTGTAATGTGAAAAATAAACTTGAAGGCGGTGAGAGAAAATTTATTAGCCAAATACCCTAGTAAATTTTGTCTCTATTTAGTCATGTTGCCTAATTTGCAAATTCCTGCACACTGACGATGCATTAAAATTTTCTTCCCAAACATTTCCCATCCATGAAGGTCATCAAATATAGCTGCAAAGAGATAAGAGTACTAACCTCTCGCAGATCCTTAATGAGTTGCAGTTGCAAGTTGCGTAATCTAGTCTCATACAAAATCTGCTCCTGGGAAGCACCATCCTTGATCCTTTTCACTCCACCTCTTGTATCGTAAATGTGGCACAACCTTACAAGCAATTTCAAGTAACAGTCTATGGCATAAGTCCGTCCATCACAATCCCATAGAACACATGGCCTACACACTTCCACAACTTCCAAGGCTGACTCTGTCCAATTCAGTGCACCATAACCAGTTCCATAGGCTAAAGCACCAATAACTCTACCCTCTGTTCCAGAATTCTTCTGCTCTGGCAGAGGAAGAGATAATTGAAAGCAACTTTCCACAAGTGAAGCGACTAATTCCTCTCTGAACAGGCTTTTACTAGTCACACTGTTCAAATCCTCCTTTATCCTTGCATCCTCAAAAAGTGAGGTAATGTCTGTTCCTGGGAGAGGCTTCTGCCCCCTTCGCACACTTTCTTTTGCAAAAAGATCAACACAAAGTGCTGTACGACTAATGCATGCCAAAGCATGCATACGATCTGATTCTGCCCTCAAGTTTCTTACCATCAGAAGCAGCCTCTTAAATAGTGAAACCTGAAATAAGAAGGAATGAAACAAAACTGACACCTACTTACTGCATACCACCCAATTTCAGTTAAAGTCCAGAACCCCTTTGAGCTTTTAGAGAATACAAATTCCAGCTTCAACAGAAATATTCAGGCATTCTTGTACCATAGTTACAAATTACAATCCATATATACTATTCATTTTCTTCAATTTAATATTCATAAACAATATTAGCATGGTTCCTTGTGCTCTTGCGCATATTCTTTATCAGATACACTATCAG
>JBBPFP010279965.1:0-17354 GCA_037974795.1 Kaempferia galanga | reverse complement strand
ATGGCGTAAAAGGATCCATATAGCCGACCCCACTTAGTGGGATAAAGGCTTTGTTGTTGTTGTTGTTGTTGTAATGAAATATAAAATAAAGGATATGAATGTCTCCTTACTGAATATAGTCAAAGTACTATAATCTTATTTCTGATGTTGAAATGGTATTGAATCTGGATAATATAGACAGTAAGGGAGGTTACATCTCTCAACTTGTTCTTGGTCATGAATACAAATAAGAATTAGATCTAAATTTTTATTATCTAATAAGAACATATTTGTGTCTATAAAGAAACTACAAAAGAAAACCTCATGCCAAAATTATTGGCACTTGCTAAGAAATTAATTATTTGATAGAATTCCCACAGTTATTGTAATCCTTATTGATTCCTCATAGTACTTTGTTCATTTAAATAAGATCTATTGGAGCAAAAAGGTGAAGCCATCACCTTTGTTCATCTAAATAAGATCTAGTTCATTAGTTTTGTTGCTATTGAGGTACAAATGAATTGGTGCTCTTTTACTTATTTCCTATTCCCTTAAACAATATGTTAATTTTATTAAAGTGTAAATGCTGTGAATAATACGAATGCAGTCTCTGTTCTTTGTTGGTGACTAATATGTTTTCTTGATCTTCATTTTTTTCGTCACAGGGCATTGGACCAAGAGTATTATGGATTGGCATCGGCGGCTCAATCTTCTTTGGCGTTCTGGAGAGGACAAAACTGTTGCTTTCCCAGCAACATTTCGATCAGAGAATCAAATCTGAGTCGTCTACATAGCAGCATATTGCCGGAACTTTCCAGCAACCACATCGCAGAGATGACTAGAACTCTTCTTCCCTAGAGATTTACAAGCATCAGGGACTGTTTTATCGACATTGCTCCTAATCATATCTCCTCTTCAGTATTTTCACAATGCTATTATGATACTGAAAGCACTTGGGTAAATCTTGACATTGTTTCTCCATTTTGCAACTTCAAAGCTAATAGAGATTTTTCTCAGAATTTAACTTGGCTAGCGTTCTAACTAACATGTCCTAGAATTGTCAAAATGTTTTTTTTTAAATTTTTTTTATAGATATAATAATACCTTCATGAGAATATTATCATTATTTTATATATTTTTTTTACATAAGAAAAATGCAGAGCTATGTTTTTAATAAAGACATAATTATGTGTTATAGATATATAACACTATTTGCATTTGCATACAATTTTTTCTCACAAGCCAAAATATAATTTCCTAGGACCTGTTGTGTTAAAAGAATTAAAATATTTTGTTGACAATTGATACTAAACAATAAAAAAATTATTAATTATATCTGAAAATATTATTGTGACTAGAATATATGACAATTTTTTACCCTGAAACGTTGCTGGTGACAGACGGCCAGATTTGAGCTAGGGGCGCTGGTGGTCCGTTTTCGACCGTCAGATCATGATGGCTCAGTTGTTACGGATATTATTAAAGGGCCGCCTGCTGAGTTGGGTTCTGTGAGCTTCCTGCGAGACCTTGATCGATCGAGCGAGGATGAGCGGGAACGGAGCGAAGAAGGTGGCGGAGGTGGCGGCGAAGGCCTCTAAGTCGATCGATTGGGACGGGATGGCGAAGCTTCTCGTCTCCGATGAGGCACGCAAGGAATTCGCGAACCTCCGCCGCGCCTTCGACGAGGTCAACCACCAAATCCAGACCAAGTTCTCGCTGGTACGAATCCATCCCAATCGACGACGGATCTGTGGTTTTCCACCTTAGATCCGCCATGTTTTTTCTCATATTCGTCTTGTTGCATAGGCATATATTCGATGTTTGTATTTGCTAAACGAAAGTTTATGAAATTGGAAACGACATACATTTAAAACTGATTTAGCTACATCTGCACCACTGGTAAATTGGTGTACTCTACCGGAAAAAAGAAACAGAAAATCCGCTTGTCTGTTAGTTGTTATCAGGAATACATTGTAAGTATCTTCGTTCATCTTATGATTTTTTATAGTCTGATTATTTTTTCCTAATGCAAAGTTTGGAATATTTAACTTTCCTAATGATTATATCACCTGTGTAATTTATGTAGCGCTGTAAAGTCCATAATCTTAGTATGATCTCTCACTTTTGCACTTAAATTTTCTTTATTTTTTTTCTACGTAATTTTTTCTTCTCTTGTATGCCTCTTAGTTTTGGTATGAGAAATTACAGAAACACATGCTAACAGCATGACAAATTATAATCATATCAACTCTTTTTTGCCCACGTAATCTTGTATCCAGAGTCTTATTTTTTGTTTATCTTATTGGGTGAAAAATGTACTTTTTTGTATTTACTATCTTTTATGAGTGTGACAATACTGTTTTTATTATTCTGTGATCTATAGGAACCTGAACCCATTAACTGGGACTATTACAGAAAAGGAATTGGTTCTCACCTGGTAGATCAATATAAAGAAGCATATGAAAGTAAGTCTATATTTGACATGTGAAGGTTCTGTTTGCATTTCATGAACTATTTGAAACATGGTTGAAGCTCTATAAAAGATGCCATGTAATTAATTTGGTATCACTTGTTTGAACTGAAGAGTTAGGTTTTGTTTGGAACAATGAGTGTTCATTTAACACTACATGCTCCTATGTTAAACATGTTATACATTGATATAGCAGTAGAAAGTGATCTTTTTGCATCTTGGCATTGACCGTGATATAACATTTTAAGTTGGGTCAGATGTTTACAAAATAATTCCCCTTTCTAATTGGTAAGTTCATAAACTAATATTTTTGTTAGACCCTTACCACCAATCAAGATTTCTGGAGCTTTCCTGATAGTGGTGAAAAGCGTAGAGATTGGAAAGAACACCAACAGACAAAAGCACTAGTCAGAGTCACTAGCTATTACTTTTCAAGCATAAAACATAGCCAGAAATGTATCGTGCATTTTAGCTTTCCTCAGATTCCAAAATGGTTAGTAAAGCAATACCCAATATGCACATCAATAGCCTAGCACAACTGAATCTAGAAGGCATTCCACATACCTTAAACTTTTGGTTGAAACCAAGTTCTTAATTAGCAAATCTCAGTTTTGGATGGTCATCATGCACATTGAAGTTAGATTCGATCTTTGATATGCACACGATAAAATGACATTGTAGTACATAAGATGTCAACCACTAGTCCTTTGCAATTGAGGAATTAATTTACAGAAGCATACCTTCGTCTATATTATTATACTCTTAATTAAGAAAATGACACCATCACTCTTGGTGGAGGAATACCCGCACTCAGATCACCTCACTTTTAGTCACTCTAGCTAATGGAACACTTTCACTCCATAAACAGCTAACACAAGGTATGAATCTAAGAAAGAGCGTCCAATCATTTTCAAGATACACTAGAGCCTAGAAATAATGACAAATGGTAGAAGAATGTGATGGTAGAAGGTAGAATGATCCAGAATGACAGAAGTGATGATGATTCTAAGATTCTTTTCATAATTGACTTGCTTTAATATTGCAATTGTGTTGTTTTAATGTTCTTACCTGTGGCTCACATTTCTTGTGGGTACTGCTGACAGAAACCACACTTTTTCCATACAAATCTCTTCTTGTCATTTGGGCTTCATATCAAAACATGAGAGCCAATACCGAGCACAATGCATAGTTGCGGCATACATGTTTAGTAAAAGCTAATATCTTGATGGTATCTGTGTCATAGAGAATGAGGATTTAGGTGTACTTTATTCTCTTGTATGCTTTTTATTTTATTTTTTATTTTTGTTTTATTATTATTATTTTGCATTCAATAAGCATTCAGATTAATGCAGATAATCATTTACAGGTATTAAGATCCCGAAGTTTGTTGACACTGTGACTCCAGAATACAAACCCAAGTTTGATGCTCTGGTGAGAGATTTCTATTATGTTTATCCTTCCACGAGTTGCACAGGAACACTTGAATTGAATAGGGATAGCTGTGTTGAAGGATGACAATTTTTTTTGTTTGCAATTGACTTAATTGGCACAGTTCATTTTGCTATTCCACAGCTCGTTGAGTTCAAAGAAGCAGAAAAGCAATCTCTAGAGAGATCAGCGCAGTTGGAGAAAGAAATTGCAGAAGTTCAGGAGATGAAAGTGAGAATGCACTTTTACAACCCTAATCACGTAGCACTAAATTTAGGAATAATTGCTACATCTAACATGCACTATTGATGTTTTAATGAATTTAGTATGAACTTTCAATTTTAACAAATCCATACATATATTTTTTTATTTCAGGATACATAAAACATATAAGCAATTTAGTACATTACATAATATGTTTTCAATTTTTTTAATAAATTAGCATGTCAGCATATGACATTTTATTTATTTTTAATTTATTAACATATTAGCATATGCCAATTTGACCATTATAGTTCAAAAATTATTTTAAATCAACAAGTAATATATTAATATTTTTATTGCTTAGGATTTCTTATAAAAATATCATATAATATTTGTGTTATAGATTGACGTTTTGCAAGAAATTTTTAAAAATAAAAAGATCAATATGTTTTTTCTTTAATTTAAATTGATATATATTTTTTTAAAATTAAATTGGCTTAATTTCAAATAAGTCATATATTAACTATTAATTGATTTAAAAGTTCTGAAACATATTATGTAGTGTGTTAAATTGATAATATGTTATTTGTTATGAAATTAAAAACATGTACAGATTTATTAAAACGGTAAGTTGATTTGGTAAAATATCATTATACTATATTAAGCAACCAATTTATTACTCGTTACGGGATGTGTATGATATTTTTTGCTGGCTCTGATAAACCGCTTCTTATATTTGCAGAAAAAGATATGCAATATGACAGCTGATGAATATTTTGAGAAGCATCCAGAACTGAGGAAGAAGTTTGACGATGAAATTCGTAACGACAACTGGGGATATTAAGTATAACCCACTTTTCCCATTCAGTAGCTTCTTGCATGTCATGAGATCTCTAATACATTAGTTGATCATGGTTTATCTCAACATTGGAATGACCTCTATTTAGAGCAGACGTTTGATACTTTTATTTTTTCCAAAGTCCTACTTGCTGTCTTTTATGATGCACTTCACCATGTTGGATTTGCCTTAACTGGCATCTCTCTTTACATTTTTTTTTTTTGCTGATAAATATGTTCGCCAATACTTTCTTGATAAATAACATTGGAAGTGTGTGGTCGAGATTTCTTCATTAATATTTAATTGGTAAAGTGGCATCTAAAATATTTTTCTGGCTTTTTTTTTTCGTTTCAGCTGCAGCTATTCAACTATGTTATTGCTATAAGTTCACTTCAGAACTTAGGTTGTATTCCACTAGGTTTTGTTTCAGTGAAAGGAAATAAGAAAGGGAGAAATAATTTTATGTAGGAAAGTGAGTAGAAGAAAAATGATAGAATGATTCTTATTTTAGGAAAAAGAAATATATAAAATTTATGTAACATTAAGTAGTAGTCACTAGTCAGTGTTTTTGTTTTTTTTTTGTTTTTTGGTTTTGAGAAAAGGAAATATGCTATGGAATTTTCCTACCCCACCCTAAGGGTATGTTAGTAGGTAATAAGGTTGGGTGATACATTTCCTTGGATGCTGAGCTTTTAAAAACATCAAAACGAGGTTAAGCAAATGCAGGACCATTATAGTACAAAAGATTAACTAGCCTCTGAGACAGTTATTGTGAGATCAAGGCCAAACAAGGAAAAGCTAAGATGGGCTTCTCAACAGATTTAAGGACTAGTAGTTGAAATGTAGATGCACCTCACACGGCTTTCAATCTTCTGCAACAACACATTATATTTAATCAGCCTTTTCCCCCTCTGCACGGTTAAGCCAAAGTTTACAAAAGGTGAGCCAAAGTTTACAAATGTGCTGAAGGGTACTGAATTCTTCCACTTCTGAAGATGATCTCATTTCTATACTTGATCACCTTCCATGTCCAAGCCTGCTTGAACATAATAGCTGCCTTGTTAGAGAGAGCATCTATGCTAAAAAAAAGTCTATGATCTCCATCAGCTTAGAGAGATCATTTACAAGAGAGTCTATGATCCCATGTTATTCACTACTCTCTTCATGCCCCCTAAAAGTGTTGAGTTGCTTAGCAAAACTAAACATGAGAGCACAGTGGAAAAAGAACCCACCAATGATTCATGTGAATTCAAATTAATTGTTTGTTTAGAATATTACCTCTTAATGCGCAGAATCTTTGTGAATTGGGAGAATTAAGTCTTATCTCGGCATGATCAATACATTTGCGCCTCGAGCACAAATGGAGTCTATGGTTGTCATACTAGTAGTGCTAGCTACCATGCATATTTAAGTTGAGATCAAACCTTAACTTTTAGAGTTATCACAATCTTATCAGATAAGACGTATTCTTAACCTAAGCAACCATCAAATCTTATATAATAAGACTAATAAAGCGTGGTCAAGTCTTATCTAATCAGACGTTATCTAATAAAATGCAGGCTTCATTTGGTTTGGGCCTAATGGGCGCTTGTTTAAAAAAAACAAACGCATATTTATTAAATTAAACCCTTAATCCAATAAATTTAAGATCTAAAACAAACTTAGGCACAATTTATTTAGTCATACTAAAATAAACCAAACTCCAAAATCGATGTACTCTCTGTGTGCGACCCAATAGGTTCTCGTAACGTTGGCAGTGATTTTAAAATCTCATTTTAAAGATAAACAATGAGTGACATATAACAATACATCATTACTACCCAAGTGATGAGAATGTCAGAGATTCGACCTAACCTATCTATGACTATTTTATTGTGTAACTTAGTCCTCTTCTCCATGACATCTAGATTGATTTACAAGGCATATATTGTGTCATCATCTCATCAATTTATGTGTTTTTTTTATCTCTAAGTGGACTTACTTAACCAAATAAGTTTAATATCTCATACTAACTTATTTTTTCATGATCTTGCATTTGAGTAGTCCTACTTAATCAAGGGGCACAGACATTGTATGGAAGGGGAAAATTTCATCTACATCACTCACATCTTTTGCATAACTTAGATTGGCAAGGAAAATTTTATCTAGTGAAGGTGATTAAATATATAAATGAGATCATCTACAAGAGAGTCTATGATCCCATGTTATTCATTACTCTCTTCATGCTCCCCACAAAAGACATAACATTGACTAGCAAATTGAATGCCTTTTCTCAACAATAGACTATTAGGGTATAATTTCTTGGATGGAATATTTGAGGGAAAACAAGGAAAATAATAAATACGATGAAAGTTTTATATGTAATTTTGTGTTTCTTTTCCTTTTTCCCCTTATATATTCCATCTATCAATCTCTTAGTCCCTTGGTAACTTTCCTGTTTACTTGGACCAGCCAGTGGAATATTTGGACTTCCTTTGGAGGATGGTCAAATTCTATTAGAATTTGTATCACTAGCTGCTCCAGCCGATAGCACGTTGCAAGTTGTTTTTACTAAAAATAATTTTGTAGCTAGACCCTCCAAAGTATTATATCTTTCTCCTTGGACATTATCTAACTTGTCAGGGACTGAGTTTTCTTAAAGTGCTCATCATTTGCTCCTTGATGGAGTGAAACTGTGATATCTTTGTCCCTACATAAACAAGTTGTGGAAGTCATGCTTTAGTAATATATTCACCAGGCATCTATCAAACCAAAACTTTGAATTTTTTTCATCGCTAATATCTACTTTGATACTCAACAACACTTTCATTAGTTTTCCATGTGAAGGACCAAATTTTATCAAGTTTGAGCCAGGCAAGATCATTTCTGATTTCTTTTCTTTTCTTTTTGAACTAAGCAAACTCCACCACCAGTGCAAAACAAAGCATAGTTGTGATATTCAGATTCACAATTCCCAGCCCATCAGCCTCCAAAGATTTTGTACAAGATTTTCTCACATTGCCTCTGTTTATTGGCCCAAACTTTGGGAGGACATGCACACTCGTAGGGTAAACTACAATATAGCTAAGAACATTATTCATGAAAGTCAATCTTGTTAAATAATCTTGATTACATCTATCAAATGCTAGAAATTCTATAATAGCCTGGCATTTATTTTCTACCTCATTCCTAAAAATCTAAATTCTTAAAAATTCTGAAATTATTCTTCACTTTAGCACATGCTTCTAGAGATCTGGATTGAGATGTGTTTGCTTAGTTTCAATCTAGTAACTAATTTGAGCTTTTGTTTTTCTCTCATTCATGATTATCATGAAGAAAGTAGTTTATATTTCCGAAGCTTGTTCCTCATACATCTCTGTCAGTTTAATTGTTTTGCCCTGCTGCTGCCGCCGCTGCCTGTGTTTTTCTTTTCAGATTAAGCTGATGTACCATACAATGCTGTGGCTGTAAACTATCTACTATCTATTTCTACTGGACTGTAAAAAAAAACAAACAAACAAACTGAATGAACAAAGAAATAAATAACACAAATGGCTTTACATGTATAGTTCAGAACAAAGCAATGCATATATATGTATATTGCTTCTGCAGCTGAAGAATCCAATCAAGATTTCATCTTTGGTCCAGCATGAGAAGAGGAGTCAAATTTCTAGCCAAAAACGACTTGCCGGTTTCCTCAAACCAGCAAAGGCAAGAAGCACCGGCAAGTCATTCTTGGCTGCAAACTACTGCCTCTCCCTCCCATGCAAGGCCTCAGATGATCGAATTGGCCTACTCCAAAAGAGTGAAAGAGAGCCCAGTTACATCACACAGTCTATTACGGTGTAACAATACGTACTCTGTTTGGCAGCAGCACAAGGCAGCACTGCTCGAAAGGGCATGGGGAGAAGTATCAGAAAGGGAAGATGCAACGGCTTTCACTCGAGTAGTTAGCCAATGGAATGGAGAGGAGAGGGGAGCTTGTTGTTATATAAAGCATGTAGCTGGAGTTCGGACCGGCGGAGAAAGCATGCAACAGCTTGGTTGGGTATGAGGATCGTAATTAGTGGTACGCTAGGATTTGACGTCGCATGGCGAGGTAGGAGAAACCTATGAAAACTGAAAAGTTAGTCGCCTTTTTCTGACAGTAATAAAGCTCATTGAAAGATACATGTACAGCCTCAAGCCAAGCAATTTATGAGCGCTCATGGAGTACAGTCGTCCATCAGGTAAAATCCCAAATAACTTGCTTCTCTCTCTTTCTTTGCCTCCACTTACATTCGAAACTCTCCCACTTTCGAAATTGACTATCGTCTTTAGTGGACAACGATGGATTGAGAATGCAACTTTAGGTGGCAATTATTTTTGTTTCAATGCTAAACACGAGTTTGCGAGGTAAAAGTTTCCCTACTCTGACGTCTGATTTCATTTATCTTCTTGTTTTTTCCATGTGGTATTCTATTCATGTTAGGAGTGTTACGGAACCACCTCAGTGGAATCATAATTGATCAATTATTGATCGGGCCTGAGTGTTGGTGCTTTGAATTTAAGAAGGTTGTCTACTATCGGATGAAGTCTGAACACTTAAATTATAAAATAAATAATTAATCGGATAACAATTTTTTTAGAAAACTTACAGCTTAGAGTACATTCTACATGTAGAGTACAAGGGCCAAATAGATGAAGGAGAATGGTTGCCAGAATGATATGGCTTGCTCGATCGCTATGTCTTTCGATTGAAAATTGAATGATAAAACAATTGCTTACGTTACTATCATAGCCCAATGACCCTATCTATATACAGCCATCAAGATGGACCCCTGCTTAGTTAAGATATTAATAATCTGATCAAGTAGGTCATCTTTCCTTTGACGATATAACCACGTGACGTGCACATGGACGAAGATATAGCCACAAACCCTGAGCGTAAAACCACATGGCTGCTGCTGCTGATTCTATAAAAATTTCTCACCAACTATTGAGATAAATTGGGAAAAGCACACGACATGGATACATATTGTACCATTAGCGGCTCCCACGGACTGGATCAGTTGATAAGTGGCCTAGAGTTTACCCCAATAGGCCGCAGGATCGAAGGTCACCAGTTGCATACAAGAATAAAATCTTGATCTGCTGGCCTAAAATTCCTGAGACCCTCAGTTCACTTATCCGTCCAACTTAACCATGATTTATTCCCTTTGAAATTCTATAGAGCCAGATTCAAAAGTTCGCTGGGGTGACGATTTCACTTTTTTACTCCAATGGATGAATGTAAAGTATACAGTTTAAATAAATAATGAAGCTGCTGGTTTTAAAATTTAGAAATAAATACATTGGAATTAATGGCGGAAGACAACGAACGATACGTAATTCGATCGGGAGAGCGATATACTTTCCGTCTTTATATCGGCCGATGTGGACATGCCGACATTTATGGTTGTTGGGCAATTGACACGTCGCTATCATCGTGATGACGACGCGAATCGGAGTCTAACATCTCGGAATCCCCGTTACGCGAATCGGAGTCCAACGTATCGTATCCCTTTTAACGGAAGCGGAAGCCGACACCGATAGGCGGCGTTACGCCTTCCTCCCACGATATTTTAAACGGTCGGCTGCCTGCTCTAGCGGTGGGAAAGTAGACGAAAACCCGGACAACCCTTTGTCGTACCTGCTTCACCGGCCGCTGGGCCCCAAGGAAAGTGCTGCAGTTTGAGAGTGCGTAGTCAGCCAGGGGAGTGTCCTGAGGATAGGGATGGGTTGGCAGCGGATGTCACGGAGAGGCATTTAAGTGGATTTAATTTAAGTTTATCGGCTTCTTTTAAATTCCGACATTTTACGAGTTGCTTACCTTAAACCGCGCTCCGGTGAGATCGAGGAGGCGAAAGGAAAGAGGGCAGCGCGTAATCCGTACCCTAGACCAGAACCGAAGGGAGGATCAGGAAGGAGGAAAGGAAGCAGAGATGGGAAGGTCGTCGACCTACTGCTTCAAGATCATCGGCTGTGGTGCTGGGGATGCCATCGACGACGACGAGCTCGTAGTGGATGAGGTAACCATACTCTTTGTTTGTGCTGAATTCCTAGATGCTTGCGTGGCTTGTGGATCGGATCGATTCTCTTTGTTCTTTATGCGAGCGAAGGGAATTCTAGGATCTTCACTGAAAAGTAGTTGGTTGCGTTGGCCTTAGCCTTGCTCCGCATTCATCATCCCAAAAAAGGATCTTCGAGTGCTGTTGTTTCGCCGGCCCAAAAAAGGCTTTTTATTTTTAATTTTTAAGTTAAAGAAGTGATGTTGATCAGATCATCATGTGCTTCCTATATAGCTGAATCAGTGGCCTTGATCTAGTCCCAGTTATCTATACTGGCATCTTACTCACTCAAATGCGAAATGGGTAGAGTAGGTTGGAATAACCTTTGGTGGATTTTTTATGATGGCATTGCTCCGGATGGATTTTCTCTGGCCTGTGGATTTGAACTCTGGGCTGGGAGAGAAGATTGGAGATGGAGGTTACACTCACATTGTTCTTACCATGTCCTTTCTTTCGTTTTCTAATGTAATTATTGCGTGCCTTTATGTTAAATCGTTCCAACAATTTGGAGAGGAGGGAATGTTCCTTTGCCACTGACATTGGCCTTTGTTGCAAATCTAGGTGTTTTATTTTTAAGTATCAACCTGGTGAATGGAAAATGAAAAATGTGAATGAAAAGAGTGGACACTGAAACCATTTTTGCTACCAAATTTTTATAGCGGAAAGATACCAATTGACGCTACGATCCAATACTTGAAAATGTATGTATTTACCTTGCAATTCCAGCCATCTCGTATGGAGACGGTAATTCATTATTCTATGTTATCTGTAGGAAGTTGATATATCTTTTCCTTCCACAAAATTAATACATGATATTTCCTCTCTGTGTGTTGTTTTTGAATGCTTGGGATGCATCTTATATACCACAAGTACTTTAACCATGGAGCCTCTTTCGTGCTTGTGAGGGAATACAGACTTACATGAAGGGAAAATATGATAGAAAATAATACAGACGCATGGAATTCACTCTTCAATGTACGAATGTTTCTTCTATCACTATTAGGTGCATGTCTTGTCAGCATTTTGACACGGGTATTTATTGTCCATTGGTAGTTGCATAATGCATTATCTACTTATTACTCTGACTGGAATAATTAACAGCCATGCATTCTCTACATTTTTTATTTTTTAATTCATTTATCTAACTGGAATCCCTTAACTGCTATTTTGTTGTCCTCCAAAGTGTGAAATTTTCTCTAATGTCATTCCTTTATGGATTGTTAATGTCTCCTATTTTATCAGACAAAAGCTTTGTCAGACAAGCGTAGGTGGAGTTTCCGCAAGAGATCATCCAAGCATCAAGTGCTTAATGACAGTGTTATCTCAGAACCTATATCTGTTTGCTCTAGCAAACAAAGCCAAGAAGCATTTACCACTAATCTCCACTCATCAAAATATAACTTGCTAGAAAACCTGCCAGTGCAAGAAAAACCAGTTAAAATGTGCCCTATTCCATCAGATATAGTAAATTCAGAGGCTCCATCATCTGTTTCTAACAGAATTCTAACTCCAGCTATCCCTGCTCTGAACGAACCTGATTTGATTACTCTTCAGGCTGTTATAAGGCGTTATCTGGTATACTTTCATGTGATTATATATTAGTTTTGGTGCATCATTTTTTGATAATGGAAATGTTTTAGGCTAGGAAATTGCTCCATAAGTTTAAGAGTGTTGTCAAGTTGCAAGCAGCTGTGCGTGGACATCTAGTAAGAAGACAGGCTATTGGAACGTTGCGGTGTATCCTAGCCATAATAAGAATGCAGACATTTGTAAAGGCTCGTCATGCTCGTCAATTAATTGGAAACATACCTTCCTCGGGAGATGCCAAATTTGAGGTATATTTCTGAAATATTTTAAGCTTATTGTTTTTTTACTCTACATCTTTATTGTAATGATATAGGAAAACAAGAACTAATATCATTTATGAAAAAATTATAATAGGTGGGTTTAGAACTTTAGATGCATTGATCTTTGGATGGCACTGAGTTAGTTTCTCATGTCGACAATCCGTATGAATGCATCTTAGCTAGATAGCTTTTGCTTGTGTATTTGAATTCTTGTGTGGTTTGCAATTTTCTCTTTTTTTCTTCTTCCAATTGCTTTTTATCAATTCATGGATGCACATTGTTTTGGGTAAGTGCTTTTAATCTTGGCACTGTTGCAGTCTACAACCTAGTTCACTTGGATTGTATTGATATTAATCACTCTGTTACCTATGCTATGACTTATGCTCTGTTTCTGTGGGAGGAATTCAAAAAACTGAGGAAATACATCATTTATTTCATTAGGAAAGATGGATTATTAATCTTTCTACTATTTACTGATATCAAATAATCGACAGTTCGATTTATGAATCCGTCAGTAGATGGATTTTTAGATTTCTTTTAGCTGTCCAAATCGGGCGGAAGCAAAATCTTTCCTCTTTTGTCACATCTCCACTTTCAACCGAGAGCCACAAGTGTCGGCGTCCTCGCTGCTGCAGATCGTGGCATCTTCATCACCTGCTTGAGCGGAAACAGTGGCCCTACCCAGCAACCCTAGCGAACGACACCCCTGGATCACCACCGTTGGGGTTGGAATCCTAAACCACGACTTCCTGGCTTATGCCCGTCTCGAGAATGGCGCCAAGCACACCGACCGCCCTACCCGGCTGCCTCAAGCGACCCTTACAATTTTGAAGATCATGAACAGGGAACAATCTCTTTGGCATTTGACAAGCTACAGAGAAGGGGAGGAGAAGGTTCAAGAACTAATTCCATATGGTCAGGAAGAAGCAATTAAGCAATTTTGAAGTTTATCCATTACAATACAGTGCTTCGGCCGTCCACATTGACGCCGTGTACAACGCCGTCCCCTTCCACCCAAGCTTCGTCATCCCATCGCCGTGGAGGATGGTGTATCCTGGCAGAGACAGGGAAAGGAACAAGTTAAGTGTTCATTAATCCGCTTGCTCTAGTGCATTCCTACTCATCGCCAACTACGCTAACCCTCGCCGTGCCAACTCCCACCTCCAACTTTCCGCTTCGTGCTGGCCCTCCCACTGCCACCATGTTGTCCATCTCTTGCCCCCTGCTCCACTTTGTGCCTCTTCGGGTCATCCGCCGGAGCGAAGTACACTGCCCTCCCTATGCGGTTGCTTGCACAAGGCAGCACGGTCGGCTCGCGCAAGGTGGCCTTGTGCTTTTTTTCGGTGGTTTTCGTCTACCTTTCCATAGGGATTCGTTATGCATTCCTTGATTTTATTTTTCTTTCTCTTCCTTTGCTTTGGTGGA
The DNA here is from genome assembly GCA_037974795.1 of Kaempferia galanga. Taxonomy (NCBI): domain Eukaryota; kingdom Viridiplantae; phylum Streptophyta; class Magnoliopsida; order Zingiberales; family Zingiberaceae; genus Kaempferia; species Kaempferia galanga. The sequence continues at coordinate 3,095 of JBBPFP010279965.1, read as the reverse complement.
TCTTTTTCCCACAGTGATTCCTTTACTTTCTCAATCCGCACCTTGAAGTAAACAGAGTAAAAAAAAGGTGGATTGTGGGAGAAGAAATTCAGGGTTCAATTAAGTGATATCTTTTAACTTTTGTTGTTATTACTTGCTTTAATTAATCTTTATTCTTGCTGTTATTACTTGATTTAATTTTCTTCATTTAAATTGTTGCTTAGGGAGCCAAAGCTTCTTCTGAGAATTCAAATAAAGCAGCAATAAAGGATTTACTTTCAAATAGCTTTGCTCGTCAGGTATATTCAATTCTCTATTTCTTTGACTGGTTTGCTCGTAAAATCAATTTGCTATAAGGAGAAGTTCCATGTTATTTTTCTCCCAAGCTATTGGAGATCACACCAACTACAAGAATCATGTACATAAAATGTGTTCCCTCAAAGTCTGATTCAGTTTGGAAGTGGTTAGAAAGATGGATGGTTATAACATCTTCAGGAGTAGGCCAACATGAACAAAATGTCAACCCAAGGAATTTGGAACCGGAAGCTGATGCTAAAGTGGTAGATAGTGAGCAGGAGAAAGAGATTCCAGGCACTGTTTTCTCAGTTCTATCTGATGCTAAGTTGTCTTCAACACAATTGTCAATCAATGATGATAGTAACAGTAGTGCAACAACTGAAAATACTGAGAACTTTGAGTTACAAACTTTAGTGATGGCTTCAGATGATTCTATCAAATGGTTGTCAAATGATGATGTTGAAAATCTAGAGCTTAGAAATGAGGTTTCCAACACTAGCACCGAAGATTGTATAAACACTGAGATGGTGAATGACGGTCCAGCTTCTGTATCTGACTCTGAAGCATTGCAACCAAACTTAAGCTCTGAAATACTAGTTGATACTGTGTCTGACGAGCTTGAATGCATGAAGGACACATCCAACCATATAACTGAAAGTGAATTATCTGAACCAATCGAGAAAGAAGGGAAGAAATCTGTAATTGTATCCAAAAGATCTAGTATAAACACGGAGATGGTGAGTCCAGCTTCCATATCAGATTCCAAAGCATTGCAACCAAACTTAAGCTCTGAAATACTAGTGGAGACTGTATCTGACGAGCATGAATGCACAAAGAATGGATCCAATCATACAACTGAAAGTGAATTACCTGAATCAATTGAGAGAGAAGGGAAGAAATTTGTTTCCAAAAAATCATGCAACCCTGCATTTATTGCTGCCCATTCTAAGTTTGAAGAATTGAGTTTGATATCAACTGTTCGCAATGCTAGTTCAGCTAATCTAAATGTTGTATCAAAAGTGAAAACAGAGAGCAATAACTTACAGGTGGAATCTTTTACTAACAATACTGAGGCAATTTCAGCAGAGAACTCAATGTTCCATGATTCGAGGATTCAGGCTGCAACTTCAGAATGTGATACCATCTCCTCCACTCTTGATTCACTGGAGAAATCTGAAAATTATGGTGGGAAAATTGTTCTTGAAATTGGGGTGCTGGAGGAACAGAACCATGCTGAGAAAACTGTTAATCTCCCAAATTTTGATAGCAGTGTTAACCACTCTACTTTCAACTCTGATATAAATGAAGCAAGAAAACCTGATGGGGTGGAGCAGACTATACCTGACTCAGATGTTTCACCTAGCATTTTACAGGTTCATCAAAAAGCATCTGAGCCAATTATTTCAGATTTGCAGAGCCATCTGGAAGAAACAAAACAACTTGGGTCACCTGAAGGAATTGGCAGAACTCATGCATCTGTGCCTGATTCACATGGCACGCCATCTAGTGACATTTCTGTGAGTTCCAGTAAGAGTAAGAAGGATCATAGCAAGCTTACTCATAGGCAAAGATCTCATTTGGCCGTTAAAAAGTTACCATCCGACCCAGATAATGATTCAGTTGGAAGAAATAGCACGGAAAACTTATCGAAGGATGCAAAAAATCCAAAGAGGCGCAACTCCTTTGGGATGGCAAAGATGGATCTTGTTGATCAGGAACCCAGGGTCATTACTAGCAGTTCACTTCCAGGTTATATGCAGGCCACTGCATCTGCTAGAGCTAAAGCTTATGTTAGTACATCTCTAAAGTCAAGTCCCGATATGTTTGATAACCAGCCTAAGAAAAGGCATTCGCTGCCTATTGAAAACGGAAGGCAGACCTTACCACCGTGCACGCAAAGATCAGCATCCCAAACTCAGCAGATTCCAAAGAGCAATGGAGTTCAACCTCGTAATTCTGCTGGTAACTTCCTGATCCCATGAACACTTTCTGGATGCAGTATTGTGTTCCTTTATGAGCCAACAATTCCCTCTAACTTGTACAATTAGGATGATATTGCAAGCGGTACAACAGGACGGTCTTATACATGTTTATAATCTTCCAACTATTTAACTAACTGGATTATTTTTCATTGTTTCTTCATTTTAAGTAGCTGGCATCTGGAACCGATATTGAAACTGTTATCCTTTTTTCAGAAAGATGGCAAAGATGAGGTGGATTTTCAGAGCCAACCTATGATCTGAACCAGTTCAACACTTCATCGATGTGATGTCTACACCACTGGTCAATTGCCTATATACATTGAGCGATCAAGAGGAGCTCATGATTGTAAAATTGGATGTTACCCATTTTTCCTGTTTTTCCTATGCGTCAGATTATATGTTACACTGTGTGTTGTGTGTGTGTAGTGGGTTTTGTTCGCATTTTTGCATGCAGGATTTTGTTATTGCGTATGGTTTACAAAGATTCAGAATTTGTTTAAGAATGGATATATATTGGCGTTATTTTATTGGGCAATCCAGAAAGAATTTACAGTCATCTGATATATTCTAAATCACACATTGCAATAATTTGTTCATTTCAAGTCGGAGAAAACCATTTAGGATAGGCTGTGATCCTGTCCGAGGTCGTGATCGAAATTGAGAGTTTTTCAGGTGATGGGATGGGTGATAGTTGTGTGGAGTAGAGAGAACAGAGGTGGTGGAGATTTGGGTATGAAGTGGATCTCATCGAAAATGAGAGAGGAAAGGTTGGTGGATATGTGGTGTAGAACTTAGGCTTAGGTAATAATCATAATGTTGCGAAAGTTGAGGGAGAGA